>CAODLS011707226.1:0-13405 GCA_948243855.1 Flueggea neowawraea | reverse complement strand
ATCAAAACCATTAGAAACAAGCTATAACTCAATGTCTAGAAAACCCTACTACAAAACCAAACAAAAAGTGATGACACATAACCAGAAATTTTTAAGCAAAATATACAGACTGATGAAAAGCTACAAGCAAATTCGAGATTTCCGACCAAACAAAAGGACTACATAAGCAAACAAGCAATGCTCATTTTCACTCATTAGTACAAAACTCATGCATCAAGTTTTCGACAAGATTCGATTAACTAAAAGAGCAAACTATAACCAAGACACCAATAACTTGTATTCTAAGAAATCAAACACAGTCCTAAGACGCCATTGCCTAACCCGAAATTCATTCCAACAAAACGATGCGGCATCAACGAACAATCACCAAGGGAATGCCAAAATCACTTCTAGCGAAAACCCATTCAAAACTGCACCCAAAACTCAATCTCCACCACGAGAAACAATTAAGAAACAGCTGCACTGGATCTGATTAACATCAAACACCTTCAACACATCATTCAAAAAATCACTTTCAAGATCCAAAAACAGAAAAAAAAAAAAAAGGAATCAAGCCACCTTATGGAGCTGATTGTAGCTGACATCATCGCGGTGCTTAGACCAGAATCCATTGTAACTGAATTGGTGGTGGTGGTGCGTCGCCAACCCCGGCATCCTTAAGGTATATTCCGTCACTTCCTTTTCCTACACGCAGAAGCCCATCCCCGCATCCGAAACGGATCCGATTCAATCAGAATTGTCCGGAGTCAACGGGAAAATCGGAAATTTGGAACGGATTGGAGAATCGATCCGGGTTGGGGAGTGGGATCGGAAAAGTGAGGTGGAATTCGGATCGAGAAGAGGAATCGAACGGGGGGTTTTGGATAGCGATTCGGAGGCGGCGTTTCAATGAGTGGGAGAGAGAGAGGGAGGAATGGAGGATTAGGGAGGCTTCGGTGGAGGTGGTGATGATGGTGGTATATGTATGTATGCGTTGGTGTTGGTGTTGTAGTTATGGTAGAGAGAGTTATGGCTGTGCTCTGTGCGTGGGACGGTTAAAATGAAGAGAGAGAGAGACTCACCACTCTTTACTGTTACATAACTGTTTTAACGGCGTTTTTCATTTAATTCTACATCTCTATTTTCAGATTTTTCATTCCATTTCTAATCTATTAAGCATTCAATATATTTGTCTTTTTTTAAAAAAAAAATTGGAAATTATTATTAACTTCATTGCAAGAACTCGTTCATTCTGTCACTCGGAACTAGTTCAAATTGTTGGATAAATACATTCTCAATTTTAAGATCTTTGTCTATCAAACAACACAAAAAATAGACAATTGAAGTGATAAAAAAATAGTGATAAAAGTAAATATTGTACAACATATGGTGTCATAACAACTCGCTATGTTCACGATTAGGCAAGTGAAGTCACGCATAAATATTACTATTTACACTCGCAGATGACGTATCGTTCATCTATTGTATCTTGTTTTCGTAGGGTTTATTTAAAGCATCTTCACATCAACTCCTAGAGAACTCTTGAAACTCTCCCCACCATTTGCATTTCCTTAAATCAAACTTAGTCTTAGATGACTCTTATAAAGAGGAAGTGCCTTCTCGAAATACAAGTAATGTTTGCAAGTTTGCTTCCGTTAAATTCGTTTAGAGATAAGTTTAAAGCTTTATCGTTGATTTTTGAATGTCTTTTCGGTTGGTTTATTAATAATTTAAGGTTTGTGTGCCATCAATTGGGCTCTAGAAATTAAGATAAGTGTGTCGTTTTTTGTTTATTCTCCATAGTAGAAGAAGATTGTATATATCGACATTAGTTTGTGGTTAAAATAAAAGTTAAACATACCAAAAGAAATGAGAAACATGTCATGTACATTACTTTCCATATGTCGCATATGTGTTTTGTATATAATTTGCCAATAAATTCCTCTACAAGAGAAAATGGTTTCAATCATATTTAATGCAAAGAGAAAATAAAATTTGAGTCGACCAATCTTTCTTGGTTGCTTCATTTTTCTCATTTGGTTAAGAAATGGACTTTACGTACCAACCCTTTGAAGGTTAAAATGAATTTTATCCCCAATTTAAAAATAGACCTATAAAACTTAAAACATGATTAGAAGTGTGGTGGTCCTTATTATTTTTCCTATCTCAATTGTGGTCACATCTTCACTTACTCGTGACTCTGTAGCAGTGACGAAGTTGGATCAAATTTAACAACAGGGTACCATAATAAAGAGAACAATTTTATTGCATCAAAATTAATAGAATTATATTTTCAAAATGTACAAATCTTCAAATATTAAATTTTTAGGGCTCAAAACAAATCCAATTAGACTATATATTTAATGGTTACATGTCAATAAATAATTTAAAGTCTTAAGAATTAGATTATTGAACATGAAAAAAATACTATATATAGTATATTATATATAGTACAATATTATACATATATATTTGTAAAATACCATAAATAAATTCGAAAGTACAAATATATACTATACTATATATATATGTATATATTATTATATAGTATATATTATAATAACCATAGTTGGGAGGGGTTCCGGAACTCCCCTCCCCTCTGTCACTTCTCTCTAGAATAAAGCAGAATTAATGAGAGTATCTACTTGGAAAATAAGAATTGGAATTTTAACGTTGTCGTTTTAGTGAATATATAATTTATGAATTCATTTGAGTCTTAAGTTTTTGCGTTATAACCTACAATTAATACATTTAGCATTCTTAAAAATGTTAGTATTCACGTTGAATAATGCAAGATAACTAAACGGAGTAGGCTAAACTGATAAACTATTTTCAAGTAGTATGTAAAAGTTTTAAACTCCATCTTCAAGAAACAGATTCAGTGGTAATTAAATATCATGCATTAGGACACAATGTGATAAATAAGTTATCGTACATGAGGATATGTTCTTAGTTGTGTTAATGAAGATTAGTCATCACTGGTGGTGATTAGTGGTGTAATTTTTTTTAATTTAACACCATCTCAATGTTAATAAAAGAAATAAATAATAAGAGATAAATTTGCAGTAAGTAGAAGAATGTTTCTAGTATTAACCAGCGTAAACGGCAGGAAAGAATGGCAAGAAGTTTTACTGGTTTAATCCTTTGTTTCAAATTCAATTCCTCTTCATTTCCCCGTTTCCAGTTCAGTAGTCCTAGTGCTTTTTTAGTTGCTCAATTGACTCATTTACGTGCACCTTATGTCAACACTGTGTATTACTTTGAAATTCACCAACGTGTAATTCAAGCAAGAATGAACCCGGCAAAATCACAAATTCTTATACTTACTGAAGTATATGGGAATCAGTCGAGTGAACACAAATTATAGAACTAATATAAAATTAAGATATTTTTTAAAATTTTACTATGGATATTTTTTTTATGTTTTTTTATAAGTTTCATTATAAATATTACTTGAGCAATACGGGAATCTTGGCACTATAAATGTCATCTGAAATTTTGATTGTTTATTTTTGATAAATTCAATTGATGAGACACGGGTAAAAATCCATTAAATGCATTTAACTCCGAGTTGTAATGGAAAACATTACAACCGTTATCGATGGAGAGTGTTACCAAACATTGACACTTAAATAAATATGGGAATACATTGTCGATGTATGCTCTATTCTCTACTCACACTAGTACTCTATCGAATTCTCTACTGACTTGAGCGTCAAAAACTCTCCGGCGAGCATCCCGACCTCATCATGTTCTGTGTTTTCAGGTCTTAATGCGACATTCACAATTTCCAATAATTGAGTTTTCTTTATTATTGTTGTTCCAGTTTTAAAGCAATACCACCAATAACATAAACATGAATAGATTTGAACATACTTACCAAAAAAAAAATTATTGTCATTACGCAACTCATAATCAGTAACATGTTGAAACATTCAACTCTCACATGGTATCCAAAATACAAGCATAAACATAATATGGGTGATATGGGAGCATCTGTGGGTAAGGGTGATGTCATAGTTTTGGAGCTGATTGTAGCTGACATCATCGCGGTGCTTAGACCAGAATCCATTGTAACTGAATTGGTGGTGGTGGTGGTGGTGCGTCGCCCAATGCCAGTTGTGAACGTTGGCACCGTCGGCGCGTTCTTCGACGATCCACCGCTGGTCGCCTTCCCCGTACTTCGCCATTAGAGAGAGAAAGAGAGAGAGAGAGGGAGAGAGAGAGAGTGTGTGTGTGCGTGAAGATTGGATGATTGAGGTGAGGGAGAGAGGGAGGAAGAGGAGAGGGGTAATAAGGGAAAAAAAAAGGCTCGGGGAAGTGTTGAGGGTTCTGGTAGGGTTAGACTTGGAAACGTATAGAAAGTCTAGTTTGTTTTGGGAATTTTAGTCTTCTGAAGGGTCTAGAATGACTTTTTCTATTAGAAATCAATTCAGTTATAGCATAAAGAAAAAACAATGCAGTTATATCAGTTATTATTAGGGGTCTGTGTTTTTTTTTTTATTTTCTTCTTGGTTTTTCTTTTATTCTTTTACTACATATAATTCACTAAGTTAATTTTCAATTTATTTTTTTACTTATGATATATGATAGATGTAGATTATATATTAATAAATTAAAATAAATTATATATCGAAAAAGAAACATCCTTTAGGTTTTAAGCATCTAATACAAAGTTTTAAAAATAAATATTGTTTGCTTTATATTATTATAGTAGTGTAATGATAAAAACACATTATTATATCAACAGGTGATCTCAGGTCAAGTCTTGCAATTACGATTTTTCTCCAATTTCTCACGCGAGCTTGCTAATATCTTGCACGCCAGCTTAAAATCTGGTATTTGTGCAATTAGGTTGGTCTTTGTTGGTAGTTTCAGAAATAGTTTGTACACTCTGATAAGAGTAAATTTCTAGTATATTAAATATGTGTAAAAATGAACATTTCCATTTCTTACTTGAATTAAATTGAATAGGGTTAAGTTGTCAAATATTACTTACGAGCAATGCTTGGCATTGTAATTGCGATGCATCTAACACATTAGAAATATAATAAAAGTGATAGTGTAGTCCATCCAACATTTTTTTTGAGCTGACCATCCAACATTTCACAATATTTCAATTATGCTCTTAAATTAATAATATTATATTCATTGCTGATATAACATGGGAATAAAGACTTATAAATATATGTTTAATGTCAAAAATGTAATAGTGAATGTTACATTCGTCATTAAGAAATGACGTTGCACGGAGTTAATTCATCAACCTACTGCTTTATACATAGACGTCGAGGAGAACATATGAGGTTTGTTTTACTTGCTATACACACTTACATTACCAAATTCGCTACTGACTTGAGTGTCAGATATTCCTCGGGAGCAACCTGACCTCAACATCTTTTGTGTTTTCAGGTTCTAAGGTGATGCTCATGATTCCCAATATTCAAGTGTTCATCACTATTGTTATTTATTTTCTGAGGCAACAACAATTATTATCGTGTGTGAAAACTCGAGCAAAAAGCTTTCGAGCTAAAATTATGTTTCTAAGCCCCTTAGCCTTGACTGGAGGGCTATTGTAGTGTCATCTCCCACATCTCCTAGAAGTCGATGTTAATGGTAGCTTATAAGCACATTCCTCCCTCAAACCACTAAGACGTCTTTTCCAGAACAAAACTGTGATGACCAATGAGTCCAGAGCGAACAATATCTTAGTGGATGAGACTAGCGAGCGATCATTGAGGTACATGGTCTATAATAATTGGTGTCGTCTGTGGGAACTCCGCAAGATGGTGGAGATGATGGATTCATCGAGTTGGCGAACGCCACAAGGTTGTGAACTCCGCAAGTTGATGGAAATGATGAACTCTGCAAGTTAGTGAACTCCACGAGATTAGGTGGTTGAGATGATGGGCTTCGTGAGGTGGTGAACTCTGCTATTTGATGAACTCCACAACTCTCTAGGATGGATACTTGGAAACACTTGACACTAGGTCATCGACAAACTTCACGCAACAATGAATAAATAAATTAAAATAAAAAAATGGGGTATAGAAATTATACTCATTTTCCGTGATGAAGACATGTTATCAAAGACAAAAAGGTGAAGAGGAACAACTTCCGAAAAAGAAATGGAAGTTAGAAAAATTGGAGTGTAAAAAAAACGTGGAAGACTGGTCGTTTTTGGCAGAAACGACAGATCGAAAAAGTTGTAAGCGATCGGGTGCACGGTTAAACGATGGGACGGACCAGCGTTTTGGCGAATGACCGATTGCTTGAAGAAGCAGGCGACAAATCATCTGAAGAAGGCAAGTGGCATGCCATCTTGTTCAAGCGTGCAGTCATCTGGAGTAGCTGCTAGACGATCTATTGTCTGGTCGAGTCAAATGCCAGGTCGTCCGAGGTTGAGCGCGACACATTGCGTGCAAACAGGCAAGAAGCAGCATGTCATATATGGCAATCGAATGGGCGGTCTTCTGGAGCTTATTGCTTTGAATTTGAACGTCGTTATGTCTGCTGAGGTTTGCGAGCAGTCGTCTATAAAAATCAAACGAGTGGTCGTCTGGTGCTTCTTGATTTCAATCTGAACGTGGAGGCTCACGAACGGTTGTCTGAACATCTTCAACTCGGTGATGTCGTTTGCTTAGACTCAAATGGCATCGCATCTGACTGTCTCCTCCCGGGCCAAAACGAAAGGTCGCCATAGGCAATGTAGTAGTACATCCGATTCGAACGACATTGTATTTAACTGACTTCTTTTGGTCTGGAATGATGAACATGTGGCATCAAGTAGGTCACATCAGTTCCTCGATTCGACAACCCGTCGCTGCGCCTCTCCAAGCATGAATGTATCCGCCAAAGTCCCCACCGTCGTCACCAGCACAACCCATCCAGAACCGTCACTAAAAAGATTTTAAAAAAAACAACAGTAGAAGCAACATAGGTACTAGAGAAGCGAAATAAGAAATAAAGAAAAATAAGGGAGAAGAATTAACCAATAGAAAAGGAGGAGGAAGAATAAAACTGTGAGAAGGAGCAAGCAAAGAGGGCGTCAGCTAGTAAACCCGCCGGTAGTGTTGCCGATTCGGAAATTGTTGAGAGGCATTGTCGGATGTGAAATTTGAGGTAAAAATTGGCAGCTGAAGAGGAGAGAATAAAATATAAATTAAGGCGGAGAAGGGACTTGATTCAAGAGCTTGAATCAGGGAAAAACTTCAATTCAGGAATCAATCATGAGGTCTTGGAAATTTGATTTGATAATGAGAACAAAATTGGAAGTAAATTAGAATCAAATCTGGAAAGAAAGCTCGCTAGTTAGGAAGGAAAATTTGAGACGAAATTCTTAAGCTGCCAAAATCAAATTTGAGAAGAAAATTTGAGCAGACAAGTCCTTGTATTTTTGAAAAACAGCCAAAACACTCCCTATTTGGGAAAACAAATGTGAAAAGGCCCCCAAGTCCATTTGAAGGTAGGCCAAAATATTTTACTCTTACTTTTGGAAAACTCGAAACAAAAAGTGGGGAGCAATTAATATGACATGAGAATAAAAACCCATAAATATATGTTTAATGTCAAGAATCTAACGGCGAACGTTACATTCGTCTTTAAGAAAGGATGTTAGAAGGAGTTAATTCATCAACCCACTGCTCTATAAATAGATGACGAGGACAACATATGAGGTATGTTCTACTTGCTATACACACTTAAACTCTGCCAAATTTGCTACTGACTTGAGCGTCGGAGATTCTTCCGGGGAACAACCCGACCTCATCGTATTTTGTGTTTTCAGTTTCCAAAGCAACGTTCACAATTCCCAAGAGTTCAAGTATTTATCACTATTGTTGTTTATTTTTCAAAGCAACAACAATTGCAATACATAACAATTGAGATATATAGCATTTTCCATGATTTATAAATCATAAATTATCTATGTTGTTTTCTTCATATATAGATTATGTGTCATACCATCACTCACGGTTGGCCTTTTGTGTCATATGGGCTTCTAAGTGTCCTGGGCTAGCTTTACAAGCATTGCAAATTGCATGCCTTTTAGATGGGTGGTAATTACACTGTATATAAATAAAACTTTGTAATATTTATTACGAATGAATATGTTATACATATTATTAATATATTTTTTAATATTTTTTCTGTACGTGGGTCACTTTTCAAATTTACGACTCGAGTTTATAAATTCACAGACGTCTTATTTATATGTTGTTGGAATGTTATTGATATTTATTTATTGTTAGTATATTGTTGATATTTTTCTGTATTTTCAAAAAGTAGGAGAGAGAAAGAGAAAATCACCTTATCTTGGTGTGAGAATGAAAGAAAAACGAAGAGAGAGAGAATCCCGAAGAGAGAGAGACAGTTTTCTGGGTTTTGTGAACAGTGGTCGACGAAGAAAGAAGAAGAAAAGGGCTGTCGGGTCGGCTGGTATTTAAAAACCCACGCGCAAAACAACGTTGTTTTGTTGCAAACCGGCCCAGTCACACACACAAACGATAGACGTTGCTCGCAGACAACAAGGCACAAAACGACGTGCCATTTGACAATGGTTAGAGGCAGGCGTACGGACGACAACATCAAACGACGTGTAGTTCGCCCTTTAACACTTAACGACCGGTAGTTCGTGCTTCCCTCTCCCATTTCTTTTCTTTCAATTTTTGCTCAACAAATCATTTCCAAAACACTTCTAAACTTCATTGATCACCCAATTAACATAAAAAACATAAATTTACTCTTCAATCACCAAAAATAAAATTTCAATTTTTTACCCAAATTTATTTAAAATAATTATCTAAAAATAATTATTCAAAAAATAATTATTCACCAATAATTAATCAAAATAATTACTTCAAATATAATTATCCAAAAATACTTACCAAAACAATATACGGGATATTACACTGTTTTTCGAAATTGAGTTTCATTCTCTCTAACTTTCACATCTATTGTTGTTAGATGGATTGAAAAACTAGCCTTATATTGTGTAAACATTTTATTGTTGTGTTTTGATTAGGGGTGAGAATTCATGTTATATCGTGTATAATCGAGTCAACATGTTTATGACCCAAATCCAATTAAGTTTAATTGGGTTAATTCGTTTATGACCTGAACCTAATTAAGCTTAACCCGAATACAACATGATTATGAAAGGATTACATGACATGACCAGTATAACACGTTAATTATTATTCAGGTTACACGATAAGAATTGTTTAACACATTTAACCTATTTATAATACACAATTAACATTAAAATAACTTCAACTAAAACAATAAATATTTATTTATAATATCCACCAACACAATAATATTCTAAAAATAAATAAATCAAATACAAAACAACTTAAATTATAAAGTCTATTAAAAAGTTTTAATTCCCAACATAAAACATGAAACAAACTTTGTTAAGGGAAATTTTGTTAAATGTGTAATCATATATATAATTGGATCATATAACCTATTAACTTGTTTAATACGATTAAATTAAACGAGTTATACGTGTCATAAAAGGGTTCAACCCTTTTAAGCTTGATTTTTTTCGTGTTATATACGAGTCAACTCGTTTTTAACCCGAACCCGTTTATATGAAACCCAAACCCATTTAACTTTGTGTCGAGTCGTATCATTTAATTGGATCGTATACAAAATTGTCAGCACTAGTTTTGATAAGTCATATTCCTTGCATTATTACTCATGTATGCCACAAATAATTTATCTAAGAAAAAATCATGGTGTCTAATACATCCAAATTTTGATCGTTTATTTTTATATTATGAATAGAGTTGAACTTACTTTACGAGTAAATTTCAAGATTTATACCTAATTCTGACCGTGCATTTTTATAAAATTTGGTGGTTATAGATATGCCACCTAGCGAATTGATTTTAGAGAAAGTAAGATTAAAGATAGATTTTAAAGGCGATTAAAACTAAGAAGAACAAGAGACAAAATCGACTCTCCACCATTTTTTTTCGTCACACCCTCCATTGTCCCAGTCATCTCCTGTCATCTCTCGCCATCGTCATCTCTTACCATCTGCTGCTTCATGAACCAGTAGACCTCCTTCTACTATAATTGCCGTAAATGATCAATGATAGCTTCAAAATCTGAATTTCTTACGTGTGACAAAAAAAAGGAATAAATAAATGAAGACATAAAATCGAGAAGAAATTGTATGTATGTACTGCATGCATGCATAGGGTTTGAGATTATGTACAGGAGACTATACAGGAAATAAATTACAAATATACACATGAGAGTATTAGCAAATTGTATCTGTTGATACGAATTATTTACTTAGAGAGCAAGACCTAATTCACAATGAGTTTATTCCATTATTCATTTGGATCGCTTGATTGAAGTTAGATTATTTAGCATTAATTTTGAGAAAATTATAAATCTTTTGGCATATTAAAAGGCATCATTGTTTTTCTAATCTTGGAGAAATTAGAAAACAATTAATAATTCATGCATCTTATCATTATATGAGGTAGTATTTTGCACATACAATTTCAATAAAGAAAATAAAAGATAATTCTATGCACTTAAAATACTTATTATCGGAACCGATAAATATTCAAGTGCATGCGGATCCCATCATCGGCTTCACCAAACAAATATGTAGCAAACTTTACGATTCATTTCGAACCAACATTAAGCTTTGGAAAGTTTGGTATTTATGTAAGATATAGCATGTGCCGATGAAGTAACGTGGAGAAGCAATGTCAAAATTTGTAATAACATGTCATGTGTGGCTCAATAGAACAATCGCAAGCTTGGACATCACAATCCAAGAAAATAAAAGCAAAAGGCGAAACTTGAGAATCCATGTAACTAAGACAGTGTAGCCTGCTTTATTTGTTAAGTTGGCGTATACAGTAATGAGCGGACTCTTTTCTAAAATACCTACTTTAGCATAAGGACAAAAACTGGAAAAAAATAAGAATCAAGCCAGAGCTTTATTCACATATGATTTGCATAACAGCTAATGGATTCCAATTGTTTCTGTGGATGGCACTCGTGACGGGATATTAAGTTTCACTGGCGTCTTAAATTGATTGATTGTGTGATTCAACACTCTTATTTGAGCATTAATTAATAACTCTTCACGTGACATGTGGCATATAATTTTATGTATAAACAATACCACAAAATGATGCCACTCCTATTGACCATGTAAGATAATACGCTTAACGAAACAAGAAATTGAAGTAAAAAAATTAAAGATTATACAAAATTTATGTAGTTCGGTTAGTATAACCTACATCCACATGTTCATGAGAAATTGATACAGAATACATTATAAAATCATAAAACCACAAATAAAAATGGTTTTTAAATCGGTTTGAAAGGCTCCAATCACATCAAAATTCAAACTGATTCGGTTCATATCTCATTCCATATCAATTAATACAAAACATTCCATATCAATTAATCCAAAAATTTCATATTTTTCAGCCAATAATGCTTGATAAATATGGCTAGTTACTGCCAGAAAAAACAAACGATAGAATAACAGGGAATTAAACAATAATAATCACACAATAACACAAAGATTTACGTAGTTCGGTCAATCGACCTGCGTCCACGGGTAGATAGCAAATAATTCTATTATTCCTGAGTTAAAACAAGCTACAAAGCTTACAACGACGTTCAAAGGCCTTCACAAATTGTCTCAAGCCATCTATTTATAGTTTACAATAAATCACAAGTCAAAACTAATTAGGAAAACTCAAACAAACCATAAACCCATCCAAAACACGTGACACGGTTTCAAGGAAGTCAGACACGGTCGGCAAGCATCGAAACACAGCCAATTTCTTGCGTCCGTACAACTCAGAACCTAGAATCACTCCTCTGTCACACCTCCGAAGGGCCTCAAGTCCTGCAACAACGAACCAAGTCCAATCCGGACTTGACCATGTCTAATCCGGACTTCTCTCTACTAGCTAGCTTTACTCCTTTACCATTCACACCTAACAACACACCACCCCACATCTTTTCTGTTTTTTCCAGTGACTGTCTTTCTCCATCACCAACACAATTACCATACCTTAGTTCCCTTGTTTTACCTCTTGTGAATCAACCTGATCGAACTTTGATTGTTTCGGAGTCTTGATCACAAACTCCACCCGTTTTTTCGCAAACTTATAACAGTATTTAACCCATTAGCAACTACTGAGTTACCAATCAAGGTGTAAATGTCATTCCGTAATTTACCCTTCATCACTACCGAAGAACCTTTGAACAACCGAATTCCTCCACCTTTCCCAAAGAAACCATAACCTTGCTTAGCCAAATCACTAATAGAAATCAAGTTCCTACACAACCCCGGGACATACCAAGCATCAAGTTTCCTGACCATCCCGTTATGCATCCTAATCTGCACAGAACCACTGCCTTCAACACTCAACTTCTCACCATCTCTCAATTTCACACTACCTCTCCATTCTCTAAAAGAATTAAATAGTTTCCTAGAAAAGACCATGTGATAAGCTGCACCAATGTCAACAATCCAGTTATGTTTAGATTTAGATGCAGTAACTGTCAAAACTTCACTACTTTCTCCTTTATCAGAATTATCCTGAAACCCCACAGAATTATTTTGAATTACTATTACCCTTGATTCCTTTTTGTTTCCCCTATGTGGACAATTCTTTTTATGTGCTCAATCTCCTTACAGTGAAAACACCTCAACCCATGCTTCTTTCCCATTATATTACCCCCAGTCACAGTTAACCCAGACTCCACACTGTCTCCACCTGAACTAGAAGTTAGCCTCTTTAGTTCTTTTGACAACTGTCACGACCCAAAATCGGGCCGCGACCGGCGTACAAGATGACCTAAGCTTGGGGCCCGACCCATCTTGTACAAGTCTCGGATAACCAGAAGTACTACCCTGAAAATCATTTATAAAACAGACAAATATAATATGAATACAGAGGTAGATATAAATGACCGAAAAAACTATATAATCGTAATATCAAATCCAAATTATATATACATATACAAATCATAAGTGAGTCAAAATCAATGCCCAAAATAACAAAATACAATCTAGTAACCCACTAGCATTCGATGCGGAACCCTATCAAAATAAAAAAGCCCGAGCAAAAGAGCATCAACTAACCAAATTAACAATGCCTCACTGAGTATCTGAATGCTGGATGATTGCTGAGTCAAATAGCAGCTGAAAAATATTAAGGGAGAGGGTTGAGATATCTCAGTGAGGGGCGACACTCCAGATCGCATCATGCGTGCATCACACAGACTAGTTTAAAAATATTTCGCAAATACCACATGCGATATACTAAATACATATATATATATATATATACACTCTAAGTATATCATAGCTTTGAAAAACTCATTTATGAAAATGTTCGCACCCTCAGCAAGCAACATACAACATGCATAA
>CAODLS011707174.1:0-10970 GCA_948243855.1 Flueggea neowawraea | reverse complement strand
AGAAGCTAACTTGAGTTATACGTAGTATGTTTTACTCGAGTTAGTCAAAAATAACTCGGGTAAATCTTGGGCTATTTTACTCGAGTTAGTCATAAATAACTCGAGTAAATCTTGGGATGTTTTACTCGAGTTGATCGAAAGATAACTCGAGTAAATCTTAGCTTATCTTATTCGAGTTATCCAAAATGCTTACTCGAGTAAGTCACTTACCAAGATTTATCCAATTCGACTAATCTCAACCGATAACATCACTTACAAATGCATATATTGACTCTAATCAACTTTCTGAACACAAATCTATACTCAAACCCATCAAAACAACTCGAAATCACCCAAATTGAAGTGATTCAAACCCATTTTATTTCAAAACCCTAATATGCACAATCTTGAAGAAAACATGAGGAAAGAAATGATTAAAAACTAAATCTTACCTCAAGAAACCCAAAGGAAGTGTTGAGGAACAACTTGAGAGAGTTTGGGAGCTTCTGGAGGAAGAGAAGTGGAGCAAATGGCGAATTTCGGTCGGTTTGGGGTTTTTAAAGACGAAGAACACCGAAACGTGTCGTTCCACTTTTGCATATATAACTCGAGTTACACAAAGTTTACTCGAGTTATATAGACTTCGCCTAACTCGAGTTGTATAGGAGTAATACAACTCGAGTTACCTCTTTCACTAATTTGAGTTATCCATTCTCAAAACTCGCCACTCTCAAGGTTCTACAACACCAACTCACACATGTTCATCCTCATAGAGCATTAAAGACCATCACTATAGGAAACATAACTAAAACGGGCGGTATATTACAATTTACGTCTTCATCAAATCTATATTCTTGGTATAATACAACTCTTGCATTGTAGTCTTGAAAATACAAATCGGTTTGTTGTATTCTTGGTTTTATTTTTTATTCTAATTAACTCCTGCATTGTATTGAAAAATAGTCTTGAAAATTAATTAAAATTACAATTTTCTATGAAATTTAACCAAATTGTCTTGAAAACATAAATTATTTTATTATTAATTTTGATTTTTTTTTTCAATATTTTATAGAGGATTATAGACATTTTACATTTAAAAGTGCTTTTTATCTGGATTAATTTGAGCCAAATAGCAGTACTCAAACAATATACCGTGTCAAATCGGCATCAAAACCTAAAAATTCCAGTTTGTGTGGGTGTGATGTCAGAATTGGTTTCTCTTTCTCCTATCATTTATTTTCGCTAGGAAGTTCAGGATTTATACTCATACAGTGGAATTGTAGCTACCAAATGCATTAATTGACATGTTAAATCCAAGCTAAAAGTATCTCAAGGTCCCATTAGTTAAGAGAAAATTAATTAAATTTTATGCATGGAATTAGAGATGTTGTCGGTTTTGTCAGTTTGTAAAATGTGAGAACCGAAATTAAATCGTAGTTTTTACGGTTTGGTCCGGTTTTGATTCGATTCTGTTCCGGTTTTGTTTTTGACCGTTTTAATCGCCGATTCGGTTTCAGTTTCATTTTTGACCGGTTTAACCACCAGTTCGGTTTCGGTTCGATTCTTTTTTTTTTTCAAAATTTTGTTTTTAATTCGTTATTTTATCCCGTCAAGTTTTTCCGATTTGTAAATTTTGTTATATTTAATAATTAACTATATTACCAATAATACATTATATTCTAAAGATTTTTGTTAATAATTTTTAAACAAATTAACTATTCTACTAGTAATTACTTCACATAATTTTAAACAAAATTAGAAAAAAAACTCATTAAATTTTATTAGATGCCCTCATTTGTGAAGGGAGAATATCGTGGTTACAATACCGAATTTAATTATACAATATAACTATACAACAATTAACAATACATGATAAATTAAAATACAAGTAAAAAAAGAAAAAACTAAAAACTTAAAATGATAAATTAAATGAGAAATTTTCTTAAAATGAATTTTAAAAATATCGAAACTAAAAATTCTTTCTCCCGCTCCCCCCTCATTTTCTTAGGTGGGAATTGGTTGAGTTTGACTATTTTAAGTTCTAATATTTTCAACTTCAAAACTTTCAAAATTTCTATTTCCACCAAAATTTTTCATTACTCCAAAATAAATATACAAATATTAGTTAAATATAATGAAATAACAAAATAACTAAATTAAACTATAATAAAAAAGTAAAAAAATTAAAAATATAATTATAAAAAATAATTTTAAAAATATAAAAAATGTAATTATAATAATAAAATATATAAATAATTTATTGAATAATTAGCTCAAAAATAAAACGTCATTTTTTCCTTGGAAAAATAACGTTACTTTCTATTTTCTCGGATCAGTCAAATTTCAAATCGTATTTTGTGCCAACAGCAATGAAGTTAGGTACGGCAGAAGATTGCCTTGTGGGGCAGAGAACATGAAGCTAGTGGCTCCAAATGCTTGGGAACGTTTTGCCACCAAGGCAATATGCAAATGTGGCAAATTTTTATCCACCATGGTATTGTATTACTTGTCCCTACTTATTTTTATACCTCATAAATAATGATTTAAATTCACAGTACGTCACAAGGTGTAACGATTGAAATTGCCATGTCCGTCGTGGGTACTTACACATTTCGATAATTAGATTTTCCTTGAGAGTTAAGGGATTAGAACTTTGGTCCCATTTGGAATAAATTTGACTAAAATTATTTATTTCGTCCTTGAGATTGGACTTGACCAGTTGATGCTTCTAATCCTACAATGGGATTTTTTACACAAATCATACACAAAAAAAAATAATTATAAAGACAAGCCTTAGACAAGCTTGGTTTTTTCAAAAACACCATATGCAGGTTTATACTTGGGCATAAAGAGTATATAATAAATTCGTTATGTTAAACATATACAAGACGTATACAACGTGTATACAAAATTGTATTTGCCAGAAAACAAATTTGTATGTCTGGTTTATTTGAAAATAAAATAATGCCCATGTATATTTTTGTAAAATAAAAAATTAAAAGGGTCCTACTGTGTAATTTTCGTTCTAAAATTAGCATCTCTTATGAATCCTTTAAGTTTTAATTTATAAGAAATTTAGTTACTTTGTTTATCAACTGCATCAGAGTTTTGTTAATGAAATACTAATATGTCAAGCCTACATATTTATTATATAGCGATTTATTTTACCTACTTACAGGTTATTCCTAAACGTCAAAATTATAACCACTGATTGTCACCTCTTTTCACCATAACAGCCACATACATACATATTACAGCAATACGTCTTGGAAAAATTGAAGAATCTTGGACATTTGGACATAACAGTGTGTGAATTTAGGTAATGAGCAAATAAAAGTGCATGCAATTAGCCAACTACTTCAACTTAAATTTTTGACACTTCAAACTTTTTTACGGAGAAATTTAAGATAGATGATCATTTTTCAATTATTAAAATGACAAAGCTCAAAGTTACATAACAAAAGATATACTAGTCTAGTAAATATGTTTCAGAACTTGGCATAATTAATATTTTTACACCATTTTTGGCATGATTTTATGTGGAAAGAAAAGTGGGGAAAACTATAATAACTTATTTCCCACCAACAAAAAAGCAAATAGCACTACTCTGTTTAGCTACACTATAAAACTAAGATATATTTAAAAGTAGTAGTGATAAACAAACTATATTGGATTTAAGCCCAAAAAACCTTGTTAAAGTCTTAGATTATAATTTGTTTGTACTATTTTTCTAAAAGAATGTTTAATCATAAATAACAGATCAAAAAGCCAAATTAAAGAAAAACCTTGATTGGCCAGGGAGCATGCTAGCCAGTAAGGCTAGTTAGCAAGTTGTTATTGTTGTTTGCTGACCAATGGGAGAGATTCAATACAAATTAATTAAAGTGTAAAAAGAGCAATAATGTAATTAGAATAATATGGCGCTAAAGAACTAGGAAGCTTCATTGTCTCGGTTCAAACAAGGAAATTTGGCATCATTACATAGGTTTATTTGGAAAATAATAATATTAAATGTCATATCAACTCATAAATGCGTCTAACATTTCTATAATAACCATATATATTATAATTTTTCAGACAATAAATAAGTTAAAAATTATTTATATGTATATTTTTATTGTTAAGAAATGATATTCTTTTATTTGAGAGAATTTTGTGGGAACAATTATTTAATTGACATTTGGATGATCTTTTAATGTTTTGATATTATATTGGTCTTTTTATTTACCTATATTATAATAAATTATTTCTATTATGTCAAAAAAAATATTTATTTCTACGAACACCCACACTTTGTTTTTTTCTTATGAAATATATAAATAATCTTGTAAATAAAATCTAAATTTATTTGATTTACCCTCATTATAACTACCACATTTATTTTTTTAAGGACGATATTAATTAAAAAATCTCAAATTTTAAAATCTCAAATTCAAAATTAAGTCCACGCCACACGTGGACATTCAAACTAGTATCATATGAGGACAGTACACCCAGTTTCTGTGGATACGTATCTATGTATTTAATCAAAACAATCGATACGTAATTTTAAATAATTATAATTAATAGACACTATCATCATGGATTATAATAATAGATTAGACATATCATTTCTTTTATTTTAAGCACATATTTTCCCTCTCAATTATTTTAAAAAATTAAAATAATAATTGATGACATGTTTTATTTGTTTTCTTCTAAAGTGCACATATTTAATTTTTCACAAAATTAATAAATAGTAGTTAATTTAATTTGGTTAAAACTTATTTGGAAAATTTTTTGTAACTCACTAGTTTTTAAAAAAAACCATAAATTTAATTTTACTCTATGTAGTTTGATTGTACTTGAAAGGAAACATGGTTTATACAACTTAATAGTATAGAATGAGGAATGAATAATCGAGTGCTAATATGGAAGTGTAGTAGAGTACAATTACAAGTAGGATCGATCGATGCAAGCCTCTCCAATTGAACTACGGTCGTTTAGTTGACGAGAACGATTGACTGAATCACCACCTAGATGCCAACTCGGTATCGGTGTTGAAGGATTCAAGAATGAAAGAAGAACGAATTCTCATATTGAGAGAGAGAAAGGTGATGACAAGGAGAGGAAGATAACACGTCTCTTTTTCTATTTTTGTTGTTGTGTCTCACTTGCTCACTAGGGTTTTCTACACGTAAACCTAGTACGTATGGACCCTAGTTGGACTTTTTTTAATTCCATTAAGAGATACACAACAAATGAACTGACAATTAGTTGGGCTCATTAGTTGAACCTATAACTAATGGATTCAGGTTCCATCCATTAACGTCATGGGCGGACATTGTTTTCCAACATCTCTCACTCGTATGTGATGGTATGGTTCTTCATCATGCTACACGATTAGTGTTCGCTCAATCGTGCTCGATCTCTTTGTCATATACGAAAATAGACTGCGTGATCAACATATGTCAAGAGTACAAACACTATACACCTATCAAGGTTGAATAGCGATCTTAAAAATCAGATCGTGCTATTGTTGTGCATTCAACACAAGCTCTAACCTGTAAAAGAGATTATGTATGCTTTTCCATAGAACTTTTTTCATAATTGTTGTTTCTGAACGTAACTCTAATATCAAGGAAGTTTTACTCATGTTCACATATCATATGACAGACAATGATGGGCTCTTATGCAAACATTAAGACTAATGCGAATGCGTTAAAAAAGATATTCCCCTCTTACACTAGACAACCCATTCTAGCCAAGTTCTCTTACTCAACATACCGTGCTTGGTTAAATCAATCATGACTATTATTGATACACCAAACTAGCCAGACTTAACTAAGCGTTTTTAATGTATTAAGGGTATCAATGGTTGAGCCAACGAGAAATGCATGTTCACAAGGTCTCACATAAGGAAAAGTGAGATCATGATTTATTATCTTTTCCATCCCCATGATTGTATATAGCACACATGGTATGATCCTGTGTTGTGCTGCTTTCCTTCTTTTGAAGGAAAGTATGTTTATACAATTTTGTTAACACCACACAAAAGTTTTGGTTACGATGTATTTTTTCATCTAACCTCAGTACATCCCTTTAACATAACTACTTATGGCTTTTAAGACAGAACAAGCCAAAGTCACTCATTTTAGCATGTGATTATTTATGATCATCACGTGATCTTATCTTAAGACGTACACATCTTTCCATATGATTTTCTTTCCTTTTACAGTGAATTAACGATTGTAAAATGTAAGATGGCCTCTTGATTATGAGCACGCTTTCGACTCCACGTCCAAAATTAGCCTCATCTTAGTCTTCATCCCACACACTAAAAAACTGAGGTAAATACCCGTGTGAATGGGTTACTTTTCTGTCCAACATGGTCTTCTAACTCATGAATGCGAACTTATAACATTCTCATATGTGTATTGCGAAATTTTAATTTGCAAAAGGAAATATGATTTTATTAATAGACTAAAAATTATGTTAAGGGAATACAAAATAGAGTACTAGCTTACATCTTACGTAGACCTAGAGACGTAATGTAACATGTTTTACAAAGTCATATTTGACAAGGGGTTTAGTAAATGGATTCACAATCATTTCATGTGTAGGAATGTACTCTAAACTCACATATCCTCATGCAACTAGATCCCTAATAAAGTGATACTTGATCTCGATATGCTTAGTCTTTCCATGAAATTTGGAATTCTTAGAGTAAGTAATCAATGATTGACTATCATTATAAATATATTCAAAGGGTTTTGAGAGGCAGTCAAACCCAAATGGTTTACAAACCTTATCAACCCAACAACCTCTTGCATTGCAACAAACGTAACTATGAACTCAGCTTCCTTGGTAGACAATGCTATGCTCATATATTTTTTCCTTTTCCACGATACAACTCCATTCTTAAGCAAGAGCACATATCCAGAAATGCATTTCCTCTCATCCATATCTCCACCCGAATCTGCATCTATGTCTCCTCTCAATTGTAGATCCTTCCATTGATAATACAGTGTGTAATCAACAGTGCCCTTTAAGTATCTTAGAACACTCTATATTGCTATCAAGTGCAATTCTCCATGATTTTGCTGGAATCTACTTAGCAAACCAACAACAAAGCAGATATCGGGTCAAGTACACATCATTGCGTACATTAGGCAACCTATGGCATTGACATATGGAACACTCTTCATTCGTTTCTTATTTTTTTCCGTTTGTGGATACGTCTTTTGGCTAAGCTTATGGTTCTTAGCTATTGGGGTTTCAATGGGATTTTAGTTTTGCATGTTAAATCTTTCCAAGACTTTCTCAATGTATCATTTTTAAGAAAGAAATAATAATCGTTTGGATCGATCTCTTGAAATTTTAACCCTAATGATGTATTCTACATTATCGGTGTCTTTTATCTCAAACCTGGTTGATAACCAATCTTTGATGTAGATAAAATCATTTCCAGCAACAAGGATGTCATCTACATACAGAGTTAGAATGAAAAACTTGGCTCTCAAGCGTTTAAGGTACACACAATGGTCTTCATCAATCATTTTGAAATCATATGAGATAATATCTTCATGGAAGTGAATGTACCTTTGCCTACAAGACTACTTAAGACCATAAATTAATCTCTTCAGCTTGCAAACTTTATGCTCACTGGCAGGGACTATGAAACCTTTATGTTAAACTATGTAAATTTTTTCGTCTAATTCCCTATTGCGGAATTCATACATCCATTTGATATACCTCAAGGTCCACAGGCGAGAAGGTCTAATTGTAATTGATTCCTTATTGTTGTGTGAATCCTTTAGTGACTAAGTGACTTTTTTTCTTATTGGGCTTACCATCAGCAGAATGCTTGGTTGTGTGTATTCACTTATTCCCAATGGCCTTTTGAACTTCGAAGAGTTCAAACAATTCCCACACTTGGTTTAAACTCATCAATGCCATTTGATCTTCCATTGACTTAGTCCATTCATCCTTAGCTGGAGAAAGGATAATCTCTTACATGTTTGTAGGTGCTTGCTTATCTTGTAGGATTGTTAAAAAGTTTCACGCGACTCTTCTATTGAAAAGCGTCGTTGTGGAAATTTTTCTCTCGCTAACTTAAAGAGCAGTTCCGCCTCTTGAAATATGAATAACAAGTATTCGTTAAGATTTGGTATACACCCACTGGGAAAAAGATTCTCATTTGAAATGGGATTTTCGCTCACTCAAATTAGGATTCATACTCTTACTTAAGTTTGGATCAGGAACATCCATAGTGGCTTGAGGTGGATGGTTTAAACCTTCATCCTCGGCCATAAGATCTCTCCCACTTGGATGGAATGATCCTGAATGTTCAGGCTCCTGTGTTTCATAGAAAGTGACATTCTTATTCACTTCTCCCAACTTTGGCAATTTCTTTTCTAAGAAAGTGACTTCTCGAGATTCAAACTCAGATATCATGCTATCTTCTTGCTTTGCCACCAAGACACAACCTTTGTTGGTTTAGGATATCTTATAAAGATTCTTTTCATACCTCCTGGCCTACCTTTCCATGCTTGACAGAAGTGTCGTGGGTGTAAGTTGTACAACTTCGTAACCTTAAGTTACTTAAGTTGGGTTTGTGACTTGTCTACATTTTGCAAGGTGTGGTTGAAATGAATTTAGTGGAGATAGGATTTAGGACGTAAGTAGTCATTAACAACAAATCTCTCTAATTGGTAAGTTGGATTCATTCATTATTGATCTTACCATGTCAAGGACTGCTTTATTTCTCTTCTTCGTTACTCTGTTTTGTTACGAGGTCTTAGGGATTGACAATTGATGTTCAATTCCCCTTTCATCACGTAGTGCCTTGAATTCCTCGAAGAGGTAATACCGACCATGGTCAATTCTTAAGGTCTTGATTTCCCTATCTAATTAATTCTCAAGTAGATTCATAAATCTCTTGAAGCAGCTTAATGCGTCGAAATTATGGGAAATCAGGTAGATGTGACCATAATATGTATAATCATCTATAAATGTGATGAAGTAGTAAGCTCGATGTTGTGCTCTCACTTTCATTAGCCCATAAACATCATAATGAATAATTTGCAATGGATTTTCATCTCGCGTTGCTTTTTCGAATGGTTTCCTCACTAGTTTTCCCTTAAGGAAATTCTTGCATGTTAGTAACTCAATTTTTTGCAAATTACCTAACAAACCAGCCTTCCTTAGACATCCCATATAGTCTTGGCCAATGTGGCTTAGCCTAGTGTGTCATAGATTAACATCGTTCATATGATTTGACTTAGAGCAACATAAAAAAAAAACTAGGATCATTATTATTAAGAGGTTCTAAATCCATTACAATGAAACCATTTATAGCATAACCAGAGCCATAATAAGTACCACTAAAAAATAAATCAAATTTATCATCCACAAAAGATAAAAGTAATCCATGTTTCATAAAGACATAATAGAAACCAAGTTCCTTCGTATCTATAAGCATAGAGGACATCATGCATCAATAAGGTTCAATCTCCGTGTAAGATGAGCATGCACGTGCCAATGCCTTTGACCTTTTTTTTAGCATTATTCCTAACATAGAACCACTTTATCCCTTGCAGGACTCATTGAAACTTAGCAAATGCTTCACATTACTTACTTACGTGGTCAACCCCTATTGGATCAATTAGCCATTACGTATGCAATTCAGATAGGAATATGGTACTTGGCACACAAGCATAACTTAAACATGAGTAAAGGTTTTGTACCTTCTCATGAGCAATGTAGTTGTTTGCAATATGCCCCCACTAATGGCCATTATAACATTTCATCTTGGAAACACCAAACTTGCCACTGGACTTATTCTTGTTTTGTCCTTTTTGGTTTCCATTTTGCCTTAGACTCTCATCCCTTGTTCTTGAAGAAGAATGCCTTTTGTTTCCTTTTGATCTTGCTAGATGAGCCCTCTTGGGACCAAACTTAGCCATATGAGCCTCAAGGTTGATTAGAATGGCCATCAGACGATCCTTCTTTAGCTCAAGATGACGCATAACGTCATCAAATGTTTGGATGTTAGAAGCATGCGTTAAGTGTAGCTTCATATGATCTGAATTGTTCGGCAAGGAATAAATCACTGCTTGGGCTTTTTGCTCCTCCATCAACTTGTGATCGACATTGCTAAGCTCACTACTCATATTTTCCATTTCTCTAACATGCTCTTCATTGTATGATTAGGAAACTTTTGGTATGTGTCAAACATAATGTTTAAACACCAAGAATTAGTCAGCAACATACGCCAAAGTTCTCCTTCAACATAGGCCAAAGATCCTTGGCAAACTAATAGCATTTGAATTGCTTAGCAATATCGTCATCCATTGCACTCAACATGACAATACAAGTAGTGGGGTTCTTTTTTCAAGCTCATAGGCCTCACGATTACACCTATGTTGAGTAGTAGTACCCTCCGCAGGTTCGACCATTATCAACTCCAAAAGATCATGAACTTCTTGCTTTTCAAGCACATATTGAAGTTTCATAGGCCATATGTCATAATTGTCACCATTTAGCTTGTTGTCCTTTTGCAGTTCAGCCACAATTGATTTGGCAACACTAGTCACATAAATAGAAATCTATAACACAAAGTTGCACTCAATGACGAGATATATTAATACACAAGCATTTACCATCCATCCAGAAGTTAAACTAGTGTAACCAATTATGTAAGTTTTGAATTGGATAGCCCACTAAGTGTTCTATTGCCATCTCAGTCTCAACAACTAATTACACTAAATCCAATTTCAAGGATAGTAAATGATCATTACCCCCAACTTATAGGATTTGGTCTGTAAGTTGTCATAACTTAGAGCTTCTTTTTTGGTTATTGCATTTATGAGTTCATACACAATTAATCATGCAATAATATAGTAATATTGAACATACAAATATTTGCATCCACAATAAGAAAGCAATTGAACACAATAAATAGCCAAAAAATAAATAAAAGTAACTAACAACATTTATTATCTCAACAT
>CAODLS011707161.1:0-19611 GCA_948243855.1 Flueggea neowawraea | reverse complement strand
AATTACAAAATAATCCTCAGTCTGTACAAGAATAGCTAACTAACTTTTCTAAGTAGTTAGAATCTCCAAATAAGTTTCCGAACTCTCAGAAATCGACCAAATACAAAATTACAAAACGAGTCCCTAAGGACCCCATCTGACTCGAGTAACACCTTTGCTTACTAGAGTAAGAGACCCCTCATCTTACTTGAGTACGACATAAATGGTTACTCGAGTAAGACAGACCACCTCTCACTTGAGTAAGCCATATCAGTCACTTGAGTGAGACAAAGCTCTGCTTACTCGAGTAAGCAAACTTTACTCGAGTCAGACTCAACCCAGACGAACCCAGAAATCGTGTAACAAGATTTAACCGACCAAAATCGATACCAAATACCCACATTGACTCTAAACAAAGCCCTAAACACGAATCTAGGGTCAAAACCACCAAAACTTCACAAAATCACCCTAGATCAACCAAAAATGAAGCTAACCCTAACTCAACCAGTGTCTTACCAAATATGATGATCCAAAACTTGAATCATTTTGCCTTAACCTCAAACAACCAAGAACTAACAATCCTAAGCATCAATTAACTCAGAATCATCCCAAAAATGAAAATTCATTTACAACCTCGGTCTAAGGAGTGAATTCAAATTTAAAAGCATGAAATGGATGAAATGAAGAGATTAGATATGCAATGTAGGGCAACAGGAACACGTTTCGCACCAATTTGAGTGAGAGAGAGACGAAAATGAAATGAGATAAACAAAAGCGTCGGGTGGGGGTATTTATAGACCCCTGCCCAGAACAGTATTCTCACTCGAGTGATAGGCCTTCATCGCTTTAGTGACACACTGCTTGCTTGAGTAACACATCCTGTTACTCAAGAAACACTTTCCCAGGTGTTCTTCGTGTTCATCCGAGAACACATCTTACTAGAGTAACACACATGTCTTACTCGAGTAATCCACACCTCACCTTACACGAGTAACACATGAAAGCTTGCTCGACTAACACCTCTTACAAACATAAATTCTCAACTCAACACTCGTATCGATCAAAATCAAAATGAAATTGAATGGAAGACTACAGAGAGCCTTATCGGAATCCGACTGAGGTATTACATACTTCCCCTGAAAATAAATTTGTCCTCGAATTTCAAACCAAAACAAATGAAACTGAGACCAACTCTGAATCTCCAAAACAAGCCCAAATTAAAGACTCGGCTAACCTCTGCAAAATGAATACAGTGTGCAACCAACACACAGCCAATGCACAGACATGCTGACTCAATGCAAGAATGCAAAGACAGAAATCAATCAAGCAAACCTATGGATCAACAGAGTCGAACAAATTCAGATATATGTGCCTTATCTCGTCCACGGCCTCCCAAGTGACCTCCTCGACTAAATGATGCCTCCAAATCACTTTCACAGAAGAAATCTCTTTGTTCTGGAGTCTCTTAACCTGACGTTCAACAATCCTAATCAGAACCTCATCATATGACAAATCAGATCTGATCTCAACTGACTGCGGAGCCAAAACATGCGACGGATCTAGAACATATCTCCTCAGAAGAGAAACATGAAACACTGGATGGACAGAAGAAAATTGAAGCGGTAACGCTAACTCATAAGCTACGGCACTAACTCGGCCAGTAATCTCAAACGGACTAATGTGCCTTTGTCTCAACTTGCCCTTCTTCCCAAATCTCATAACACCTTTCATAGGCAATACCTTTAGGAATACATAGTCTCCAACCTCAAACTCCAAATGTTTACGCTTTGGGTCAGTGTAACTCTTGTGACAACTGTGAGCAGTCTGAATCCACTGCTTAATTAGTTTGACTTTCTCAGTAGTCTCCAATATAAGATCTGGCCCTAAGGGCTCTCTCTCTGGCCTCGACACAACATAATGGAGATCTACACTTCCTACCATATAGAGCTTCGTACGACGCCATCTCGATGTTTAGGTGGTACGAATTGTTATACTCAAACTCTATCAATGGCAAATGAGAACCCCAACACCCAAAAAAATCACTGCACATGCTTTCAACATATCCTCAAGAGTCTGAATCGTACGTTCGGACTGACCATCAGTCTGCGGATGAAAAGCTATGCTGAAATTCAATAGAGTACCCAACTCATTCTTTAGTTTATGCCAAAACTGCAAAGTAAACTGAGGACCTCTGTTGGAAACTATGGAAATAGGCACACCATGAAAACATACGATCCTCTCAATATACAATCTCGCTAATTGTGTCGCTCCATATGTCGTCTTAACAGGCAAAAATTAGTTGACTTGGTCAATCGATCCACGATGGCCCAAGTAGAATCATATCCTGATGTTGTCCTCGGTAATCCAACTACAAAATCCATCATGATACGATCTCACTTCCACTCTGGATGAGGTAACTGCTGCATCAAACTAGAAGGCCGCTTATGCTCAAACTTAACCTACTGACATGTCAAACATTGACTGACAAATTTAGTTATATCCTTTTTCATCCATGGCCACCAATAAGATTCACTTCCGATACATCTTAATATATCCTGGGTGAACTGAATAAATAGAACTATGAGCGTCGTTCATAATTTCCTCACATAACCCACCAGAAGATGGTACGCATAATCTCAACCCAAACCAAAGAACTCCTAAATCATCAATGCTAAAACTTGACACCTCAAATGCCTTGACCTTTTTAATCAAACCCTGAATCTCAATATCCTCATTCTGAGCTTCACAGGTTCATTCTAACAAAACAGGCCTCGCCTCAATGTGACCAAGAAATGATCCAGAATCATCAAGCTGGAATGCAACTCCATTCCTAATCAAACTCTGCCACTCAGACACTGTTGGTCGCTTCTCGATTGCAATGTGAACTAAACTTCCCATCGACTTTCTACTCAAAGCATCAACAATCATGTTAGCCTTGCCAGGATGTTATGATATCGAGCAATCATAATCCTTTAATAGCTCTAGCCAACGTCTCTGCCTCAAGTTCAAATCTCATTGTCCAAAAATGTACTTCAGACTCTTATGATCTATGAAGATCTCAAAAGTCTCTCCGTACAAATAATGTCTCCAAATCTTAAATGCGAATACCACTGTCGCTAACTCCAAATCATGCATAAGATAATTTTGCTCATGCCTCTTAAGCTATCACGATGCATAACAATCATTTTGCCATGTTGCATCAATACACAACCTAGGCCAACTCTAGATGTGTCGTAATACACCGAGAAACCTTTAGATCCTGATGGCAAAACTAACACAGTCGCACTCATCAAACAATCTTTCAACTTTTGGAAACTGTCCTCACATCTGTCGGACCAAACAAATTTGACTCCTTTTTTAGTCAATTGGGTCATAGAAGCTGCTACCCTCGAAAAATCTTGAATAAAGCTCCTATAATAACAGCAAAACGAAGAAAACTGCGAATCTTTGTGGCAATCTTAGGCTCTCCCAATGGAGTACTACCTCTACCTTCTTTGGATCTACCATAATCCAAACTTTAGACACCACATGTCCCAGAAATTCCACTTGATCAAGCCAAAACTCGTACTTGGAGAACTTAGCATAAAGTTGATGTTCCTGCAAAGTTTGCAAGACTGACATCAAGTGATCCTCGTGCTCCTCCCTACTTCTGGAATAGATCAAAATGTCGTCAATGAAGAAAATCATGAACCAAACTAGATACGGTCTGAACACTCTGTTCATCAAATCCATAAATGTTGATGGAGCATTCGTCAAACCAAATGACATCACCAAAAATTCATAATGCCCGTATCTTGTCCGACTTCAAAATGTCTTCACCTATAATCTTCAATTGATGATATTCCAACCTCTAGTCGATCTTATAAAACCATTGTGCACCCTGCAACTAGTCAAACAAATCATCTATCCTCTGAAGTGGATATTGATTCTTCAATGTTACCTTGTTCAGCTGATGGTCATCAATGCACATATGAAGGATACCATCCTTCTTCTTTACAAATAAGACTGGAGTGCCCCAATATGAAATATTTGGTCAAACAAATCCCTGAGTTTCTAACTCCTTTAGTTCTATTGGCGCTATCCGATATGGTAGAATCGATATCGGATCAGTACCAGGTTGAAACTCAATAGAAAACTCAATCTCGCACTTTGGCAAAAGTCTCGAAAGCTCCTCGAGAAACACGTCAAAAAACTCCTGCACCATTGGTAACTCTGAACTTTGTGGCTCAGTGAGCACGAAAGCCAAATATACCTCACAACCTTGGCAAATCATCTTCTCTGCTCTAACCGCTGATACCTAAGCTCGAACCACATTGTCTCGCTCACCTTGATAACAAAAATTTGTCTGACTAGGTGATAAAAAACATACTCTCTTGGAAAAACAATCCAAGGTAGCATGCCAAGTCAAAAGTCAATCTATACCGAGTATCACATCAAACTCTCTCATATCCAATATGGTAAGATCAGCAGTCAAATCATGCCCATCAAAGGAAATCACTCAATTCCATATCTCAGAATCAACCACATTCTTGGCACCCAAAGGCGACGAAACCTATAACAATCTGACTAGTTGTTGCACCACTAACTCAACATGCTTAAAAAAATATGGCATGATGAATGAATGAGATACTCCAGAATCAAATAAAACATAAGAAGATGAATAAGAAATAGATAGCATACCCGTAACTGCAGTATTGGAGGTTTGAGCCTTTTGGCAAGTCAGATGATACACTCTAGCATGCTCTCCTGCAGCTGAACTGCTCTAATCGATATGCCCTCAGCTTGAACCATGCCAAACTGACTACGACTCCCTGAAGACGGCGCGCCTCTACCAGAACCTCTGCCAGCTCTAGTGCTAGCAGTGACTGCACCTCCGACCACTAACTACACTGTCTATGATTCTGAACCATTCTTCACAGGACACTCAACCACCTTGTGTTTCGACTGTCTGTAAAGAAAACAAAGGTCTGTCACCTTTGCACAAACTCCTGGGTGTCTTTTCCCACATGTCTCGCAAGACGGGTGTGGACCCCCAGAACCATATACCCCGGCACGTCTAACTGGCAATGCCACACTCGCAGTCTGATAACTCTGACTCTGCCTCTAGCCTCTAGATGAATGCATGCACCTCTACTCAGGCTGGCTACTCTAACCTCGACCCTGCTGGCTTCCAAAAGAACTCTCGGTCTACGCCCTCTTAGGCTCTCTCAGACACCTCTCGTCCTAATACTCCATACCTATCACAACCTCTATAATATGTGATACGGTAGTATAGTTCTGAGTTTCCACCACCACTTTACTGATCTTGGTTAGCAACCCGTTCAAGAACTTCCTTGCTAAGGCCTCCTCACTGTGGGCCTCTAGCGGATCATATCGACTCAACTCCTTAAATCGATCCTCATAATATGTCACTAATATATCGGGTTCCTATCAAACTTAGTAAACTGGTCTGCCTTCTTATCCCTCACACTCTAGGAAATGACAGACAAAGTGAGTTCATTTTTGAGCTCATCCCACGTGACATCTCTATGTGGTCCCAAATCCTGCTACCATCTGGCCGTTCGGACATCCAACAAAAATGTAGCAAGATGGATTCTTGTAGTATCATTCGTGAGCTCCATCACATCAAAACACTTTTCCACATTGAATGTGAAGACCTCGGGATCCTCTTCCATCCCCCATCCCGGCAAATCTCGATAGACTGAGCTTCAAGAATCTACTAAGGTGAGACTCAGCATCTATATGTGATGCCTGAGTAGCTACAACTGACACTGGCTGAACAACTGCCTCAGGCTGAGGTGGAGGAACTGTTGTTGCCTCTGATGGCAAAACTGCCTAACCTCTGATAACCTGACCTCTAACATGGCCTCTACTAGCATGAGAACTTAGGTAAAGCGCTCAAATTCATCAATCAGACTTGCTGGCGCTGCTTGCTGTTGAGGCTGAGGTGTAGGAGCAGCTACCTTTGGCAAACTATGCTCATCACTCTGATCATGCTGATCAGTGACAGAATGAGAGACGACCTCGACAGGAACACGTCTAGGCCTTCCTCGACCCCTACCGCGGCCTCTACCATGACGCTAGTCTATAGCTACATGCAACAAACAGAAACAAATATGTAATGTCAATGCAAATGATCGCCACAATACCAAGTTAGAGATCAAAAGGTATACAGAAGCAAATTGAACTAACTCATGTTGAGTTTGGTTTTGATGATGATGAATGAAAAACATCCATGAAAGGAGTGCAAAATTGAAGACTTGCTGATATGCACTCACAAAGCACGTTATGTATGTGCAAGCCACATTGATCAAGGTGAAAATGGCATTAAGGCACGTTACAATGCATACAAAGCGCATAGATCATCCATTCTAGAATAGCAAAGCATCAGACTTGCATCAACACACGTTACAGAATATACAACGCACGTTATTGGAGTTGTTGAATGATACAAGATGCATTGCAGAGCAAAAGGTGCAACCTTTGAAGAAATGCTCAACGCACGTTACAAATGGTGCAATGCACGTTGATGAGGGTAAGATGAGGATAAAGTCAATACGCTCCTCAAGATTTGAATTTGAATATTCTCTTATACGTTGACATGGATTAAAGGTGTGATCTTCAGATGAAGTCGACAACGCACATTGTAGAGTGTGCAATGCACGTTGACGAATCACTGGGTGATTATGCATACTCTGGAATGAAGATCAACGCACGTTGATAAGCCACAAGTTACGTTGATATATGATCAACGCACATTGAAGGTGGTACAATTAACGTTAATGACAATCCATTCAAGGTAGTGACAACTTGAGTTATTGTAAGACACATTGAATTGTTATCAAATCACGCATAACTCAATGGAACAAAACAATACACGTAGAGGGAGATACAATGCACGTTGTATAAGGTGACATCATTTAAAATAAAATGTTTTATCTGGATTTCTTGTAAGAAACGTTGAATTGTTATCAAATCACGCAGAACTCAATGGAACAAAGTACAATGCACGTAGAGGGAGATACAATACACGTTGTACAAGGTGACATCATTTAAAACATAATGTTTTATCTCTCACAATGGCTACTTTGATGCTTCCAACGACTATATCTTCAAGAGTAGCTATAAATAGATGTCTCTGGATAAAAGAGAGATAATAGATACCTTTGCTAAGACTTGCTTTTCAATTTATCTCTCATTTCTACTTTTCTAACACATTTGAGCTATTTTCTTGTTATCTTACTCTTAGGTTTGAGTGAGATTTAATTTGCTATAAACTTTGGGTTAAATTTGTAACAAGCAAGGTTGTTTGCTTACAGTAGATATATTTCCTTGTTAAGCCTTAGAAAAACAAGAGTGTTTGCTAGTGAGCCTTAGAAAACTAGAGTTGTGTTTGACTTATTGATCCCACAAAAACAAGTAGTTCGGTTTGGCTTGTTGATCCTGCAAAAATAAGTGGTTAGGTTTTCTAAATTGTGTATGAATTTGATTAAGTGCTTTATCATTTCACACATCTCTTACAATTGATAACATGCTTTACAATTGCTATCATTATTGCCTTGAACATTGTGTTTATTATTATGTTGGACTAACCAAGTGACAAGGAGTGAAATCCTTGATCAAATTGTTTGTTATTGATGAATAGATGTTCAAATTCATTTACGTTTTGTATGTATGTTTTGTCATCATCAAAAAGCGGGATATTGTTGAGTTCAGTTTTAATGATGATGAATGCAAAACACCCATGAAAGGAGTGCAAAATTCCAAACTTGTTGATATGCACTCACAAAGCACCTTATGTATGTGCAAGTCACGTTGATCATGGTGAAATGGCATTAAGAGGCATTACAATGCATACAAGGCGAATGGATCATCCATTCCAGAAGAGCAAAGCATCAGACTTTCATCAATGCACATTACAGAATATACAATGCACGTTATTGGAGTTGTTGAATGATACAAGATGCGTTTTAGAGCAAAAGATTCAACCTTTGAAGAAATGCTCAACGCACATTACAAACGGTGCAACACACGTTGACGGGGCCAGATGAGGACAAAGTCAAGACGCTATTCGGGATTTGAATTTGAATATTCTATGACATGTTGACGTAGATTAAATGTGCGATCTTGAGATGAAGTCGACAATGCACGTTGTAGAGTGTGCAACACACGTTGAAGAATCACTGGGTGACTGTGTATACTCTGGAATGAAGATCAACACATGTTTAATAAGCTACAAGTTACGTTGATATATGATCAATGCACATTGAAGGTGGTACAATGCACGTTAATGACAATCCATTCAAGGTAGTTGCTACTGGAGTTCTTGTAAGATGCGTTGAATTGTTATCAAATCACGCAGAACTCAATGGAACAAAGAAAAATGCACGTAGAGGGAGATACAATGCACGTTGTACAAGGTGACGTCATTTAAAAAAGAATTTTTTATCTGGAGTTCTTGTAAGACGTGTTGAATTGTTATCAAATCATGCAGAACTCAATGGAATAAAGTACAACGCACGTAGAAGGAGATACAATGCACGTTGTACAAGGTGTCGTCATTTAAAACAGAATGTTTTATCTCTCACAACGGCTACTTTGAGACTTATAACAACTATATCTTCAAGAGTAGCTATAAATAAACATCCTTGGACAGAAGAGAAGTAAAAGGGACCTTTGTTAAAACTTGCCAATCATTTTATCTCTCTTCTCTACCTTTCTAACCCACTTGAGCTATTCATTTGCAAATACACTTGGGTTTGGACAGAATGTTAAATCTGTGTTTTGGGAACACAATTTGTAACAATCAAAGTATTTGATTGAGGGTAGATAGGTTTCCTAGTTAAGCCTCAGAAAAACAAGAGTAGTTGCTAGTGAGCCTTAGAAAATTAGAATTCGGTTTGCTTGTTGATCCTGCAAAAACAGTGGTTAGGTTTCGTAGTTGATCCCACAAAAACTAGAGGTTAGGTTTGCTAGTTGAGCTAGCAAAATCTAGTGGTTAAGGTTTCCTAGTTGAGTCCGCAAAACTAGAGGAATGTTTTCTTGTTGAGCCCGCAAAAACAAGGTGTAAAGGTTTTCTTGTTGATTTTGCAAAAATAAGGTGTAACAGTTTTCCTCCACCCGTAAGTGAGGAAGAATATTTAGTGGATTGAACTCTCTAGTTGAGCTAGAGGAGTGGATGTAGGTCAAGGAGGACCGAACCACTATAAATCGGTTTTGTGTTCTCTTCCCTTACTCTCTCTCATTTAATTACTTTGCATTGCATTTGATTATATTGTTGAGTGTGGATTGGATCTTTAGAGCTTCCGCATTTACTCTTTGATTTAAGTTTGAAAGAAAACTTTGTTATTTGTTTTAGTTTGCAAAATATTTTCAACAAAGTTTTTAACTTGCTAAAAATCCAATTCACCCCTCCTTTTGGATTGCAATTATATTTCTCCTACTGGGATTACAACTCAATCAAAAATACCTAAGCTCCATATCGACCCTAGACTTATGAAACCTAGGGCTCTGATACCACCTTTGTCACGACTCATTGTGTGCCTGTGACCGGCGTACGAGGTGAACCATCTGTAGGAGCCCGACCCATCTCGTAAAAGCCTCAGATATATATATATATATATATATATATATATATATATATATATATATATATATATACATGTCAACAGTTATAAATGCAGAACATAATTCAAAAGCCAAAATGGCAACCCGATAGCTCAACTACATCCCGATACAGAGCTCTACAAAAACAAAAGACGAGCCCACACAAAAGGGTATCACTAACCAAAATATGTCTCAACGGATTCTAGATGCTGACAGTTAGCGAAGCCAAAATCTGTGAACCTGCTTAATAGGAATCACGTAAACAGAGAAACATAGGGGGTTAGGGCCCAGTGATGAATAACACTCTAGATCGCCTCATATGTGCCTCACAAAGAATATTTTGAAAACAGTTCAAAACTACACATGCAGATATAGTTTAACATACATATATATACACGTTATACATATGTAATAGCTTTTCAAAAATCCTTTTGCAAAAGGGTTCGCATACAAATCAATCATAAACACAGAGGCGTATAAAACGATTTTCATTTTCAGAGTCAAAATACATATACAAACATATGGGACCAGAACAGAATGCGTGCACGTGGCACTCAGAACATTGGTATACCAAAGGCCACTACTACCCGTAGCATGAATGTCCCATATCATAAAACAAAAATCATACTAATATATAGTATCAAAGCAGAGTATGCGTAGAAGCATCAAAATTAGAGAGGTGATATATAATACATATATATCAATTTCAAAGCAGAATCCTAACTAATACACATAATCAGTTTATCATTAGCCAATCTTTAGATTAGTTCATTTTTCAGAATATGTGTTATACACAACAATAAACATATACAGTTCTATACACAACTTATGTGTCTGAAGGTGCTATTCACTCACCTGGAACTCCAAGTGCAAACACCCGTCAGGCCCCACTCGTGGTGGCTGGTCTCTCGGCCACAAACAAGAAGCTGAACAGAACAAATATATATCTACAGGTATATCAGAGACAAATCAAAATACGGTAATGTGGGAATACCAAATGTATGATGTGCAAATACAGATGCAGACTCTCGAAAGATCCCAAATGATCCATATCGAATGATATTCTATCACTCTGGATCCAAAATCCAAAATCTACATAAAATTACACTTTGGTCCTCGATCAGTGCAAAATTACGTTATAGACCCCGAGACTTGAAAAATTACAAAATAGTCCTTACACTATACTAGGATAGCCAACTAACTTTTCTAAATAGTCAGAATCCCCAAATAAGTTCTCGAACTCTCAGAAATCGACAAAATGTAAAATTACAAAACGAATCCATAACAACCGCATCTTACTCGAGTAACACCTTGGCTTACTCAAATAAGAGAGCCCTCATATTATTCGAGTAAGCTAGACATGGTTACTCGAAGTAAGACAAACCACCTCTCACTTGAGTAAGTCACACCGGTCACTCGAGTGAGACAAAGCTCAGCTTACTCGACTAAGCAAACCCATTACTCGAGTAAGACACAACCTAGACGAACCCATAAATCTTTCAACACGATTTAACCGACCAAAATTGATACCAAACACCCACATTGACTCTAAACAAAGTCCTGAACATGAATCTAGGGTCAAAACCACTTGGAATCACCCTAGATCAACCAAAAACGAAGCTAACCCTCAAACAACCAAGAACTAACAACCCTAAACATCCATTAACTCAGAATCATCCCAAAAATCCAAACTCATTTGCAAACTCAGTCTAAGGCATGAATCTGAATTTAAAAGCATGAAATGGATGAAATGAAGAGATTTGATATGCAATCTTACATCTAGGAACAAAATGGGAACAATGTAAGGCAACAGATTCACGTTTCACACCGATTTGAGTGAGAGAGAGACGAAAATGAAGCGAGAGAAACAAAAGAGTAGGGTGGGGGTATTTATAGACCCCTGCCCAGAACAATATCCTCACTCTTGTGAAAAACCTTCATCACTCAAGTGACACACTACTTACTCGAGTAACACATCTTGTTACTCGAGTAACACTTTCCCAGATGTTCTCCGTGTTCATTTGAGAACTCGGCTTACTCGAGCAACACACATGTCTTACTCGAGTAATCCACACCTCACCTTGCTCGAGTAACGCACAAATGCTTACTTGAGTAACACCTCTCACAAACATAAATTCTCAACTTAACACTCGTATCGATCAAAATCGAAGCGAAATTAAGCAGAAGACTGCAGAGAGCCTTGCCGAAATCCGACTGGGGTATTATAGCGAGTTTCTTGCTGGAAATTCAAAGTATTGGTCATCTAAGACTTCACAATATCTTCTAATGATGTGCTAGATTTTGGTTTGGGGTTGTCTTGGCACATATGGTTGTCTAGAAGATTGAAAAGAAATTTGGGATTGATTTTCTTGGGAATTTTGTACTTGAGATTCGGTGATCTCTCCAACCGGATTGTAGTTGTCGGAAAATGGATTGTGGTTCCTTTGTTGCTGCTTACAAAAATTTCCCATTCATTTACTTGCTCCACACTATTTTCCTGAAGCATAAGACACATGTCTGTGCGATGTCCCACCACTAAACAAATACCATATGCTTTAGTAAATTCTCTTTTATTAACTGCTATGTATCTCAACAAAGTAGTTAAATCACCAAGACGCTTTTCTATGGAAAAAATTTAACCTAATTTACCCATCTTGAAGAAAGCTCTATTCGGACACCAAATTGCTGTGAATTTGAAGCCATGTTTGCAATCAAGTTCCTGGGACCTTCTGTAGTCTTATCCATCAAAGCTCCACCATTGGTAGCGTCAATCATATTTTTGTCACTAGGAAAAAGACCCTCATAAAAATACTAAATCAGTAATTGATCACTAATTTGATAGTGTGGGCAACTAGCACAAATCTTCTTGAATTGCTCCTAGTACTCATGTAATGTCCCCCCACTGTGCTAAGTTACTCCACACATCTCCTTTCAGATACCAGCTACTTTACAGGCTGGGAAAACTTTTTCAAGAAACTTTCTCTTCATCTTATTCCATGTATTAGTACTACCTGGAGGTAAATAGTAAAGTCAGTCTTGTGCATCATCTTTCAGAGAAAAAGGAAATGCCCTTAACTTTATTTGATCCTCTGTAACCCCATTCGGTTTCATCCAACTGCAGACAACATGAAACTCCTTCAAATGATTATGTGGGTCTTCTCTGGCAGAACCCTGAGAAGTAGGCAACAAGTGAATGAGCCCAAACCTCAACTCGAAAGTAGCATTTGTTCCCAAATTAGGAAAGTTGATGCAGAGTTTGTTGATTCATGTCAGGATTAGCGAGATGCCTAAGAGTTTTGATCTTCAACCATTTCTACCACTGGTTTAGGTGCCAAAGCATAAATTTTGCTCTCCTCAAATACCAGTTTAGTAACTTCTTCTTCCGGAACTAGTTCAGGTGGTTGTACCAGTAGATTCTGCCTTTCAATTTTTGTTGCTTTTTGTGATGTTTGATAGTTTTCTCAATCTCAGAATCGTATTGTAAATCTTTCTATTCGAAGAATGCGAGACGCACATAAACTAGAAAAGCTCCACCACAACAACACCAAAATTTGGTATGTTGTCGCCTACAACCAAATTAAAACAACACTCTAACACACTAAAATGAAGTTAGTAGTGAGTACGAGTCAATCCTACAAAGAGCTTTGTAGACAGTAATGACAAAAATAGTAACAAATGAGGGTTTTGATAATTGAGTAAAATCACTTTTGGTGAAAGCAGCAATTTAGAAAGAACTGAAAGCAACAATAATTACAACACTAAACTCAATGAAAAAGTGCATTGGTTTTCGATAACTATCACCATTGGAATTTCAGTTGATCATTAGCACAAAAAGTATTCAATTAATCATTCAAATATTTGTTTCGGTAACTAATTTACCTGTCTTTCCTTATGATTAATTAATCGAAAACAAGTATTCTAGTCAATATTTATTGTCTAGCAGCCTGAATACGATCTGGAATTTAATCAGACAATAGCATTAAGAACAAGAAAGTCCACGAAGCAGAAGAATGCACGTACGACGCTACATTCAATCCAGTCGAATGATTCTCCTAAGATTTATAGTTCTAACGTAGCAAAAATAATTCCTAGTGCTACTTTAGTCGAATTATCCACACAATTACGAATACAATATTCAACATCGCAGTAAACTGTAATAGTTAATAAATTAGTTGACCACCTTAGTAATCAATTAATACAATCATAAAATTGCAGCACAGAAAATTCAATACTCGAATAAATAAAAAAAATTAATGAAAACAAGAAATCTCACAACTTTATTCCAATAATTCAAGGTTACTGTCAAGAGAGAGGTTTAGCTGCTAAAAGCCATCACAAAAGAGACGAAGTTGCTGCTGCTATTGTTCTAGAAAATACACACCCAAGGTACATAAAGTGAAAATTTGAGATCAAATAATAAAGTTCATAAAACATAAAGTTAAAAAAATGTGAGGAGTTGATTCATCAAATATGATTTGAAGGCCTCAAGCAAATGCTATGGATCTACCTCAGCGGCTTTTAATCTTCTTCTGACTTTCTTGGACTGCTGCATAGATCTTCTTCCAACATCGAATAGCAATGGGTAATGGTATTATAATCCAAAAGGAACATGGCAAAACATAGTAAGCATAATAGTAGAATGGACTGGTAGCAAAGTTATCTCCTTCCAAAACAGCAATTGTAAAATACACAGCTGTTCCATAGAGCTGTACCAGAGAAATAGCAAACTGAAGTATATAGCTGTATGACTTATTGGTAGCAATGGCGTACCTGCCAAGTAGAAAGAAAATTAGACTACTCCAGGTAAGCAGAAAAAAAAAGTAGCAAAAACACAAACATTTTGGAGATCAAGATAAAAATGAATGCTGTTGTTTCTGAAGAAAGAAGAGTAAATCATACACTGCCAACAAGCTTGCTGGAACCCTATAGCTGAAGCCAATGCTTCAATAGTAACTATTCCAGAGTTCCCCCCGGCATATCTAGAATCACCTTTGCTGTACTCTTTCCCTGCCAAAATTTGTTATAATAGTGACAACATGCTTAAAAGACTAAACTACATGGCAAGTCGAAAACAATGCAGAAAGAGAGGAACTTACAAACTTCAGACAGAAAAAATGAGTTGTTGTCCTTGTAAAAATCCGGCGTGAAAACAAAATAACCCTCAAGAATTATGTGCGTAAGACCAGTTAAAAATCCGGAGTGAAAACAAGATAACCCTCAAGATTTTCTAGTTTAGGAACCCTTCCTGGTAGAATATAAGTGAAAATTTAAAGAGTCGAAAATCTCAAAATAATTATACTGGAAAAAGTCAACAAAATAATCAAGCTCTCAAATACAGTAAACATCATTCTATTAAGATTGAAAGCTATTCAGAAAAAAATTAATCAAGTATGACAAGAAATCGTTTATATAAGTAAATCGTTTCGACGCCATTACACTCCTCAAACTGCCAACTGGGTAACAGCGCCAACGTTTATACGTTCAGGATCCAACCCTCACCAATCTATTCCGTCACAAAATTGGTCAACTTGCATGAAAAAAAAAAGCTAACTTTCTATTTCTTTTGATAAGTGACATTAAAACTCAAATCATGAAAAATAAGATTTCAAAGTGACAATCTTTTTTTCCCAGATTCTCGTGCATTAAAATGCCAAGTCGCAAGAACAATCCTAATTTAATATCAAATCAAGCAATCTCATAAACATAAGATCTAATTAAGATCCAAACCACAAGGAGTGGACTTTGGAAAAAGAAAAATATGAAAAGAGAGAAAAAGAAAAGAAGTGTTACTGACCAGAAATAACCCAGATGGGAGAAACCACGAGAAAAGAAGAAATTCCAATAACGGAGAGAATGGTAGACGGAGAGAGGGATACAGGCACATAATCTGGCAATATCAGATCTCTCGGCACGTACGGATGTGGCTGTCCGTCCATCTTCACTTTCACACGGACTCTGTCTCTCTCTGTCTTACTACTAACTCAGTTTAGAGTTAATTTCAGCTATAGTACCTGTACTTAAAACAATTAAACTATGTTTATTTCACGCACGGTTCCTGATGCTGCGGACCTTTTCCCTCACCATAACCAGAAGCAAATGACTCAGCGGATCATGTCCACATGACATGCTGAAACCTCCTGACACATAAGCTTGGGTTCTACTCAAATATCGCAAAAAAATTTTGGGTCGGCTTTGGAATTTGAAGATTGACCCGGTTCAGGTGAAAAAATTCTATCCCGATTCTTCTAGGGTGTTTTGGAAGAAGTTGTCAGTGGCATATCATGAAGAACCTTTAGTTCGTCATCAGATTCAGACCAGTAACAATACTCAGCGAGATCAGTAAATTCGGATTCTTGGGAGGATCAGAGAGACGCCATGATCGCAAGATTGAGGTCTCTAAGCTCACTGTAGCGTTCAATGGAGATAGGAGTGTTCTTGGTTTTGACTATGTTTGAAATAGGTGTAGAGAAGAAGCCATCATCGTCATAATCGTCGACGTTAACAATCTCTGTCACTGCTGTCGCCTCCATTTTTTGCTCCATGGGAATGCACTTGTGGCAAGGTTTCCTTGACATTTGTTGAATTGTTTTGCAATTCACCCTAGTTTCCCTATTCTATTCCCATTCCAATTTGGCAATCAAGAAATTTGAAGATATTGGCTACAACTACAGCATCCACTTTCCTAACACTAAAACGCCAACCCCATCTCAGACATCACTCAACTTTCTTCTTCTCTTTCTTTCCAATCCCGTAAAACCAACAAACTCGAGAACCTTGTGGAATACTCTCATATTCCTGAAGGTGCTCAAATTTCTTCCAGCTCTCGCATGATGAATCCATACACAGTATATCAGATATTTGGAGTCAAAACTATGCGCCAATTGCTAAGAATAAATAGACTTGCTCCTAAAGAGTATGTTCAGACCTCTAACCTAAGTCAATGCATGCTTCAGTCTACTCCTGTAGAACAATATGTTACTCTTGAGGTTCCCTAAAGCCTCATCAAAAATTTATCCAATAAGGCTACACTCATTTTCATTAGGAGTAGTCAGGTTGATACTTACTTATAATAGAAGAAAAAAATGTCCAATTATTGCTAGGCTTGCACTTTTAGATACTAGGGTGTTAGAGTACCAACATGTTATTAGTACTATCCTAACCACTCTAAATGCAGGCAGTGTAATGCTCATCTTCTTTCCAAATTTTGTCATCTCTTTGACAGATCCAAATTTGTCAACATGTATGAAGGTTCATATCCAGATCACTAGAGTAGAGCATGTGGCGTCTTCTCAAATAGCCACTCTTCACCATCAAGTCTTTTACAGAGTTAAAGACCATGTTGTTGACTTAAGCAGCTACGGTTCAAGTGATGCTTTGTTTGTCCTGTCCAAACTTGCAGAAGAGGTTCCAACCATTGTCCATGCCTTCAGGCAAATGGACCATGAGACTTTGTAGAAGTTAATCCCAACTTCCTGGCTTTCAAACTATGAGAAGATCAGTGAAGCTGAAAAGTCAGTCCAGTCTTAAGATGTTATTTTTCATGAAAGAAAAGATGGCCTTGTTCAAACAGTCTTTGAAGATCCAGATGAACCTAGAAGTTCTACTTCCAGATTGCACATCTTTAAGACTATAGCCATGATCAAACTAGTTCCTGCTAAGAAAAATATCCCTATTGTCTGGTTTGAATCTTTCGGTCAACCAATCTATACAAACAAGATCGATGGGCATTTTCTCTGGGATATTGATCCCAGAATGTGTGATGAGGGATGCCCTTGTAGTGATGATGATGATCGTACATGGAGGAAAATGAGGACCAAATGGCCTTCTTGACATCCTTTTCCTACTCAATCACTAGATAAAGATGGTGGTTCATCTATTTGGGTTGGAATTTTGGATGAAGTAAGAAGGAGAGATGATGAGAAGATTGCAAACGAATGGCCTAAACGACCTCTCTCTGTCTATAGGGAAGGGTTGAAGATTTTAAGAAAAGAAGGTTTTTGCAAACCTTGTACAAGCTTTATCTCTTCTCCAAGTCCAATTTCATGCTTTATGGCTTCTGGATCTCTACTGCCAGAACTTGTAGATCCAAGTTATGATGATGAGTTTCCTCCACTGGTTCGACATACAACTATTCATAGAGTTCCATCTCGACCTTTTGTAAACCCAACAGTCATGCCACATGGTTCGTCTAAACAATTATCAAGTGCATAAGAAGTGCTAAATTGGAAATCAAACTGCCATATAGCAAAGAAGAATCATCTTATCTGGTAAGATGCTAAGCTAAATAGAATTTTTCATGCAATGCAAAAACATGATTCCACTCTAGAGCATGTTAGTCAAGGAATTAAAGACGAACTTCACCAGTAAGTGAATGGAAGAATTTCCAGGCTTGAAAAAACCTTGGAACAAATGGTGCTAAGAAATGAGTTTGGTCCTTTGTTTGACCAAAAGGAAGCAGAACTAAGAGACTTAAAGATACAGATGGAAGGTATGAGAACAATTCTTCAAGATGTTCTCAGAAAATTTACAATCAAATAAGGCATGCACAAAGTCTCATATGAAGATTAAGTGAAAAGATAAGAATTGTCATTGCAGAAGTGGCAAAAAGAAGAAACATTGGAAGACAATCTATTCCAAAGGGTATTCATTCAAAGGGCACTCATCCAAAAGAACAGGTTCTTATTCTAAGAAGAAATGTTTTCTCTTTTACAGGAAGAAAACCTCTAGAAAGAAATCAGATTGATGTTTCATTTGTAATCAGAAAGCGGCATTTTGCAAAGAAATGCCCCACTAAGGAGAAATTGCTCGAATCATAGATGAGTCCTCTGACTCAAAAGGCTTAGACAATTCCGTCTCAACTCATTATCATGAAGCATATGGAGTCATTCCATGTATACCTGCCCACAAGATTATAATGCCTTATGTTGAGATTGAAATTCTTGAATCAAACTATGATGTTCCTATCAAGGGGATTGGTTTTATTGACAATAAAGCTGCTCAGACCTTGGTTAACCCTAAAATTTTCCCAAGAATTTGGACAAAAGAGTCCTTATGGCTGCCAACAACAAGGTTTCTTCAACGGGGTATGTTTTGAAACAACCTTTTTGTAATGCCCGTTGGATTCTAGTAGGACTCTCTATAGCTTTTCGATATGTCCCGTCTTGATCTAGATGGCGTGGAGTGTTGAGTTGAGGATTTATGATTTTAAGAGATGTTACTCGAGTGAGTATAATGGTGTTGCTCGAGTGAACTAGACTATGGATTACTTGAGTAAGGCGAGGTATGGATTACTTGAGTAAGACGTGGGATTACTCAAGTAAGTCGTGCTCCCAGATGAACATGACAAACACCTGGAAAATTATCACTCGAGTAAGGGGTTTTTTTTCACTTGAGTAAGCAATGCAAATTTGGCAAGAACGACGTCATTTTGGGCAGGGCTCTATATATACCCCACCTGAATCATTCAGACTCACTCCCTCATTTCTCACTTGAATCACTCTCATTTGGTCTAGAAATCATTTTTGGTGGTAGCCCATCCTTCCTAATCTTCTATTGAGATAAGATTGCACTTCTACACCTTTCTTTTCATCATTTATGCAAGATTGTTCATATTAGGATTTTGAATAAAATGTTCATATGGATAGATTCGTTATGTTTTTATTGGAAAAGTGTTAAATTGTGCCATTGGGAGTCTAGAAACGCCTAGATTAAGCTTGAAATCGTAAGAATTAAGGATGTTCATAATGTTAGTTTTGTACCCTAGCCCAATCATGTAAACATTGTTATTTCGGTTTATTTAATAACAAAGATGCATTTTATTTCTATGAAATATTATTCGTTTTATGAAGATAAAACTCCATGAATAGTTTATTCTTCTTTGTGCCATCAAGTACGTGACTTGATAGTAAAACCATAAGGATAAAAGAATACTATTCTAAATGTCTCCAATCGATCATTATCATGGGAATGATAATGAATTAAAGATTAGTATATTGCTAAGTGGATAATCATGTTTTACTGATTATG
>CAODLS011706422.1:0-15184 GCA_948243855.1 Flueggea neowawraea | reverse complement strand
GACACAGCCTATGTGTCTGAAGCTGTCATCCACTCACCTGGATGCCGAGCTTCCAAACTCACTGACCGCCGATCGATGGCTGGTCGCCTCGAAAACCGAACCGAGCTGAAACAAAATATTTTACAAATAAATTAATACGATGATTGTGGCAATGCAGAACACATATGAAATACAAATGCAACCTATTTCGATAGAAGATCTATCACTCACGGCCCAAAATCAAAATTAGTGTAAAATTACGAATTAGTTCCCGACTTTCGTAAAATTACACTTTAGTCCCTAAAACCTCGAAAATTAATTATTAATTTTCAAAAATTTCAGAAATTAATAATTAACCCAAAAATTTTAGAATTTATAATTAAATCCTCCAAATAACTCAATTTACAATTAAAACCTCAATTTTTCTCAAAATTACAAAATTATCCAACATGTTTCAAAAATTACAAATCGACCAAATTTTTCCAGAATTACAAAAATGCCTCTCATGACAAATATCAGACCTAGTCCTCCAATTTTTTCCAGAAAAATCATAATTTACAAATTAGTCCTTTCGTTACAAAAATACACCAAATGGTCCCTAATCTCGAACCAAGCCTAACTCGATGTTCCCGATGGTTCCAATCAACTCTATTCAGTCCATTGAACCTAAACCTAACCTCAGTTTCATTCCAGAACATCAAAATCATCCCAAACCGAAATCTCAATTTTCGGACTAAAATGGCACCTAGAGGAAAATCCATAATTTCTTCATCTATCAAAGCAAATCTATGTTCCTTATTGTTCCTCATACATATATCTATCATAAAAAACTCCAAATCAACAAAAAAATCCAGCCAAAGCCAAACCCTAGCACCTAAAAATTCTGATTTTCGTTCAAACATGAACAGCAGCAAAGATGAGCATAAAAAGGAGTCAAAAATGGAAAATAAACGGTGAAATTACCTCAAATATGATAGAGGAACGTCTTGAGAGCAGAAGGAAATAAATTTCATCGGTTTTGGATGAAAAACGAGAGAGAAATGACGAAATGAAGAGAGGATGTCGGTTTCAGTTTAAATGGAAATTCTGCAGAGCAAAACGACGTCGTTTTTGTCACTGTTCATAAAATGAAACGTTTAAGTGCGTAAACAACAGAATAACGCACGCAATCACACCCTACCCAGCGACAAACGACTTGTCGTCGGACGCTAACGCACGTAAACGAGACATAACGCACGCAACCAACGCGAACGACTTGTCGTTTGGCATCAACGACACGCCGTTTGACAACAACGACAGACGACCGGTCGTTCAGCAATTAATTTCCAGATTTTCTATTTCATTTTTAATCTATTTTCACTTATTCAAAACACCTACAAATCACTCCTAAACTTCATTAAACACCAAATTAACATTTAAAACTCAAAATTAACTCTTCAAATTTCAAAAATAAAAATTCAAATTTTACCCAAATTTATTAAAAATAATTATCCAAAATAACTATTCCCAAAAATAATTATCCACCAATAATTATTCAAAACAATTACTCCAAATATAATTATCCAAAATTATTCAAAAATAATTATAAGAATTATTCGGGGTATTATAGTTTTTTCCTTGGTCCTCCATGCCTTGTTGTAGTTGATTTTAATACCATGTTTGTTCTTTATATCTTTTTGAATGTTTAGGGGGTCCATAGTGTGACTTTGTTTTTATGTATTTTTCCTTGATTACACTTGAAAGAAAGAATTAGATTATTCGATTAACAATGCAATAGTGTTGACGGGTTTTATGTTAGTTTTTTGCTTTCGAATTGAAATATGTTGAATATTAGATCATACATGTTTCTTCTGTTTGCTTTCTCCTGTCGTAGTTGTTTGCTCGATTTATTTACAGTTTGTTTCTAATGTGAGCTTGTTTGGTGGTCGATCGTAACTGTTTATGAGAAGTTTATTTAGATTATACTGAAATCTGTATTGGAATGTGCACAATGATGAGATTAGATTACGTTACCTATTTAGGAAGTACTGGAGATTGCTATTTCGTTGTTGATCCATTCCATGATTTTAGCAGTTTTTTATGATCGTAGTGTTTGATTTAAAGAATGAGTTTGAATTTGATTAAGGTGCATATTTTTCTACTTATTTATAGTTCTATTATTTTTGTGATAGGTTTGTCGTGTGTTTCCATATTTGGGCATGTGTTGTTGCTTTGGTATTTTTCAATTTTTGTATTTATTTTTAGAATAAATATGTGATTTTCCATACTTTAAATATATTTGGTATGCGATATGGGCCAGGATGGGCCCAAATCTCAGTCCACTCTCATTTGAACTCAACGAAGATGGTGTCCTACTCGCTTGACGATAGACACACTTTCTTCTCAAACTCCCTATCTGCCAAGGCCTTAGTTGAACATGCTCGTCTTAGTCATGCCTCAAGTGTCTAGCCTTCGAGAGTTCAACAAAGGAGAGTCAACTTAGTCCTTAGGAACTTAACAATGGCCATTTACATATACATGTTGCCCAGATTCATCAATCATGGATTCATACGGTTCAATTTCAATATTTTAAGCAAAATTCAAAAATTATAGATATAACACTCTAACTTTTTAAATTATAGATAGATGCGAACTTGTTTAGAATTTGTTTAGTATCTATTCATTGTATATTAAAGATATCAACAACATATAAATAACATTCAGACAACATATAAACAAGATGTCAACAACATTCAAACAATATTCAAATAATATATAAACAAGAAATCAATAATATTCAAACAACATATAAACAAGACGCTTTGAATTTGAAAATAATATATAAACAAGATATCAATAACATATAAACAATATATAAGCAAGAAATCAACAACATATAAAATAACATATAAACAAAATATATCGATAATATATAAACAACATTCAAACAACATATAAACAAGACGTCTTGAATCTGAAAATATGGGAAAACATCAACAAGAAATCAAAAATATATAGACAAGATGCCATGAATTTGAAAATATATAATCGTGAATTTGAAATGTTACGTGCGTATGAAAGAAATATTGAAAAGTGTATCTATAATAAATATATATTGTTCATACAGAAGAAATATTGTAAACTTTTCTACGTTTATCGCATAATAACATTTCTTCGATCTGGACTCTAATGATAGTTAGTCACAATGGACTACTACCACATGTTAGATCCTTATATCTAATGATAACGATTCACCGTCTTCTACCATGAAAAGGCACTCGGTGCTTGTGAGTTAGACAAGGTGCAACACCCTGTGGCTAGGCTACAGAGTACGCACCTCTGATCATATAACACGTGCAAGGAAAGACAACAAAATCTTTGCATTCACTCTCTCAGTATGTTCGTCAATGCCTCATTGCCATATGAAAGATTCCACCTAAAACTACATATGTATATATACCACTTTCATCAACTACAGAGATCATCTTTACCATGCTATGAAGCCCCTAGTTACTACTTACTACCATAGGTCTCATGCCTCATGTCCATCCTCTGATTACCACTTTTAATTAATATTGTTAATTGTGTCCCTTGTGTTCATAAAATACAAAAATTTAACATTTTGTATAATAGAGTTAAAAGGAAAGGATTTCCACACTGTAATCTCACAAACTCAATTTAAAAAAAAAAAAGGTCACAAACTCATCTCTACGGCTAGATACATTAAGAAAACTAAAAAGACATGTCGATGAACTTGAAAAAATAATAGAGTTACAAAATTTTGCATCCTCATCACAAAACTAAAGTTGAGAGGGAAAGAGATTCAACCTTCTATCCAAGACCGTTTAACTTATTGCTCTTACATTTGTATCATCTTGTAAACATACTTGAGGGCATAGATTAATTTGATCCTAGAGAAAACAACATTTTAGTGTATGGTTGAACCAAAATCATTCATGAACTTGAGTTTAGAATTGAACGAAATCAATAAAGTTAGATTTTATTAGAGTGTTAAGTGGAATCAATGTTGTGCTAAACTTTTGTGAGTGTTAAGTCGAAATCAACATTATGTTAGACTTCAAATGTTGAGCCCAAATCAATCTTGTAGTAATATTTAGAGCATTGGACGAAACTCAACTTTGAGTTAGACTTTAAAGATTTGAGTCGGAGGCAATGATGTAGACTAAAAGTGCTTATTATTCTAGCAAGAATTCAAAGTATTATCACCGTTTATGTGTATGTGCATTTTCTATTGAATTTGTACCCTTTTCTTATAATGTGTAGGATGGTGAGGAATGCATGAAATGAGATGGAAAAGAGAAGAATTTGTATGAAAAATATGTTTTAAATTTGCAGGATCAAAGGAAGAAAAAGGTGTAGAAAGAGACAAAAGTGTGGGGGCTAAGTTGACATCAAGGGGATTTTTGACAAACTATTTCTAGGGTTTGAGGGCATGACAAGACCTATAAATACTCCTCTCATTTGCATCTTTCACCATCTTTGGACAACCACACTCACCAAACCCGAGGAATACTCAAAGGATTTTATTACTACATCGATTCTTGTGCACTTGTAAGAAGCCGACCAAGTGCTTGGAGGTTCCGTTATGTCGTCGATCATGGCATAGAGGCCGGTGGCAAAGCGTGAAGTTGAAGCGATAGTTGTGTCAACTAGGGTTTCAAAACCCTAGTTGTCGTCAAGATGTGTTCTACGTAAAATTTTGCTACTGCTCTCAAGTCCTGCAAAAACTACTAGGCTAGTTCCTGAAAATGCAAAACTATAAAAACATTTATAGAACTCTTTTTATGCACTGGTGTATACGTTTGTACAATTTTTTGTACATTTATGTGCGGCTATATAAACTTGTTTACAACTTTTAGAAAATGGTTGGAAAGAAAGGAGAATGAATGTTTGTACACGTTGTATACCCCTGTGTCCATGTTTGTGTTAAATAGGGTGCCACATTGTAAGGCGGGTTGAAAAGTATGGCAGACAAACTTTGAAATTATCTTGCAATTCTAGTGGAAAGAGGGAAGAGTAAGAACAATCTTATTGCCAGGAATATACTTCGCACCGTCAAGTTCGGTTGTGGAAATAGCAAAATCAAGATAAATCACATCATAAGACTGATTTTAAGTTCTAAAGAGCAAAAGTTAAAATACCAATTCAATTCAATTAACTATCAATTAAATGCTTTTAAAAATTTAAAATAAAATAAATGTTTATTTTACTCATGATCAGCGAATAACCTAAAATAAATGATTTAGTTTATTTTACAGATTATAAAATTCGGTGTTTTTAAAAGTGCCACGTCAGCAAATTAGGTTATTTTACTGCTAATTAAATGCTTACCTCCTCTAGCTATTATTGTAAGTAATGATGTGTCCGATGAGGTTACAGTTTTTACGCACCATCAAGATTGAACGTGATTTGCATTTGGTGGGTTAATTTTACTCACACACCCACACTAATGAATTGTTTCCTCCATTGTGTTTAAAGTCCATAATGTGACTATGTGAGGACGCAGAGGTCATAACTCACATGTTTCGAAACCCAATCTTCTTGTCTAAACATTATTTTCCTACTCGGTCATTTAATTAGAATCTCATGTTGATGACCTTTTTGCTCAAGTATTTCTACCTGCACATACAATTTCTTCAAAATAACCCTCCTAGCAAAGAAAAGAAAAAAGAAAAGAAAAGAAATATTCGTAACTCTTTTTCTCCACATATTTCATTTCTTCCTTAAAAATATATATCCAGCCCAATGGCACCTACGATCTCGACCCAACTAAGTTGAATATTATTAATATCATCAGGGGAAATAAACCGCAATTGATCAAAATACAAAAGCCTCAAAAAGGTTCTAGGCAAGTGCAAAAAATCTACGTCTACCTGATTGTTGTGTCAAACCATAATGAGCACACCAATTGGCATTCCAAAGAACATGAGAAATAGAAAAATTACAGTTAACATCAACAATCTTATATCTAACATCAATAGTGAGTGAGATCTTCTATTCATCAAAATAATTGAAGTCTTCTTCTGTGACTTCTTCAGGGGATGCAGGATGTCTTTGTTGGGGATCATATTCCGATGGCAATGTTAAATCAGGACCCCAAATTCCATCCGCAGCACCCGCATTTTCTAGCAAACTCTGAGTGCTTTCCTGATTTTGTTCTTGGTTTTGTTGACCCTGCTTAGGTTTTTGATTTTCTTGTTTGTTCTCTGGCTCCTGATTCCCTTCGATACCCTGCCCAACTTTTTGATTTTCTTGATTTTCTTGTTTGTTCTCTGTCTCCTGACTCCCGTCGATGCTCTGCCCATCTTCTTCTTTATTTTCTTCTACCCTTGCTGCTTCTTGATGGCCTTCCGAATTCTGCCCGCAAGCAACATTTTGTTGTCCCTGGCCACCAGCTTCTTCGTTTGGTTCTTGGCCTTCATCCACTGGTGCTGGTGGTTCAAGAGGCAGGTCTTCGTTTGGTTCTTGGCCTTCATCCACTGGTGCTGGTAGTTCAATAGGCAGGTCTTCGTTTGGTTCTTGGCCTTCATCTACTGGTGCTGGTAGTTCAATAGGCAGGTCTTCGTTTGGGTCTTGGCCTTCATCTACTGGTGCTGGTAGTTCAATAGGCAGGGTATTGGAGTAGACGTCGGCTACAGTTCGAGTTCTGCGTCTTTTTTGTCCTGCCATGCCTGCTATATCAAAAAACAAATGAGACTAATCATTAAATGAAATAAAACTTGGTGAAAGTATGTTGATAGACATTTAAACTTACTGTTCTTGTGTTGCAGTAAGTGTTTCTTGATTGGTAAAGAGAGGTCTTCTTGCTCTCTTTTTCTTCTTTCGTCTTATCAGAAATTTTTTTTCAGCATTGCAAGATAGAAATGTTTAAGTTTTAGAAGTACATAAGCGGTTCCGTTATAGCCGTTATTAACTGGCGGGAAATAGAGTAGTTCAGGTGCGACATCCATAACAGTACATGCTCCATCGCACGTGCCATGCTCTGAAGCCTCTAAGCTATCACGCAGGTGACGGATAAACATTTCTTTGTTGTGTGGTTGATAAATAAATAAGAAATTCTTTTTTATATAGTTTAGGTGATTTGATTTGATATTATATATCAAGTTAATAAATCAGAACATTCGATCGGACAATATTATGTAATATAATGCTTTTTTTATATATTAAAATTTCACTATAAGTATGTGCCTACTTATTAACACAAATAACTAGTATAAGAATTTCCAAAGGCATAACACAACAGTTTCTTGAAGACCAATTAAAGTCTGAATGTCAGATTGACTACTTTGATTTTGATTCTGATTCTGAAATGTAGCAACCTTCCAATGAGAGTTGGAAGATTGATTTGGCATTATGATGATCCCACTGGATAGTTGTTGTGGTTGCTTCGATTTAAAGACTCTTCTTCAGTTGCTATAACCTCCTCCGATGCAGGGAAAGTACGTTTAATACTTCAACATTAAGAAGTAGTTGCTGTGCTAAGGCAGGCCTGAACAAATATATCATATATGTCATGCATCCATGAAATCTCTAGCTTCTGAAGATTGGCAAAGGTTCCGCTCCTCAAAACAACATCCACTGAAAATCTCATCTGGCCAATTCCAAATACTGAAGATCATCTGACATTGTTTTCCCTATCCCTGCTCCAGAATCCTAAATATGTTTCAAGGACAGTCCCTTTTTGTATACACGAAAATCATCATTATATGTTGGGTGGTCCCGCCCATGTGCAAATGGTGGGACCAACACCAAATGAAGTAGAAATAAAATTAAGAAAAGAAAATTAAAAAGAAGAAGAAAATTTAGAAAAGCCCACCAAAGCCCATTAGGCTTGTTTTGCCGTGGAAGTTAAAAGAAGAAATTGAGTGTTTTGTGATTAAGAACAGTGGCGGCGTGAGAAGCATATGCAGTGAAGAAAATAGAGTTTTTCTATTGAGAAAGGAAGTTGGTTGGTTCAGTTGGAAGGCCAATTTAATCTTGATTGCTATCAAATTTCAGTATGTTGTTCTTGGCATCTAGCACTACGTGTTGATCGTGCAGTTTGTCAGAAGTCCTCTCCGGTGTTGTCTCTGTCGTTGCCTTGTGATTTCTATCCACTTTCTTTATTACTCTGTTGAGCAGATTATCCACTGTTAGGTGATGATTTGTTGATTAGTGATCTCTAGTTTGGTCTAGAAATACTGTATTGTGTAATCCATTATTTGATATAGTGAAAGTTTCTTGGTGGCTGCCAGCCTGTGGTTTTTTCCTTCACTGAAGGGTTTTCCGCTTAAAAAATTCTTATGTTCTTGTGGTTGCTTGCTTGGCTTTATTTGTGTTGGATTATTATAGTCTATTTGTCTATTGCACAAGGTGGGTAAGATTAACCTGTGGGTGATTTATTATTAGTCTATCTTCCTAACAAGTGGTATCAAAGCCACCGGTTGGTGGTTTCTGGAGCAGTTAATTTTGGTTTGGTAATCTGTGCAAGACAAATGGAGGAGTCTCACAATAGTACTATGTTTAAGTTGACATCGTCGAATTATTCGATATGGAAGCCAAGAATGGAGGATGTCTTAATCTGCAAAGACATGTATGAACCAATTGAGGGTGACAAGGCGAAACCTGCAAATAAGACATATCAAGAATGGGAGCGGATAAACAGGAAAACTGTTGCTTTGATTCGATAGTGGATAGACAATAGTGTGTTCCACCATGCCGATAAGAAATTTAATGATGTGTTATGGAACAAATTGGCTAAAATGTATGAGCGGAAGACTCCGCAGAACAAAACTTTCCTGGTGAGAAAACTAATTCATTTGCGATATAAGGATGGACAGAGCATGTCGAAGCATATGAATGATTTTCATGATATCATAAATTAGTTGAATAATCTTGAGGTCTTATTACCAGATGAGTTACAGGCTTGTTTGCTTCTTGGTACATTACTGAACAGTTGGGAATTTTCATGGTTGCTCTTAGTAATTCAGCACCAGATGGAAAGTTGTCTATGAATACAATGAATGAGAGTTTGTTTAATGAAGAAACAAGATGGAAAGAACTTAGGTTCTCTTCACATTCAAAAGCAATGGTTACGGAGGGAAGAGGTAGAAGTAAAACCAAAAATTTGAAGAATTCTGAGAATCGAGATAAGTCGTGAGGGAGATCTAAATCCAGAAGTTCAATTAAGTGTTTTCATTTTGACAAGTCAGGGCACATGAAAAAAGAGTGCATAAAGTTTAAAAGAGAGAAAGCTAAAGGAAAAAGTGAAGACCAGAGTGATGAGAATACTGCTGCAGTTGTATCTAGTAATGAAGCAATTGTTGTCTATGATGACAATTGGGTAAATGTCACTTGCCAGAATTCTACTTGGGTTGTTGATTCTGCAGCCTCCTATCATGTTACATTTGTACACATCCTATACCAGTGGTGACTATGGTGAGGTTAGGATGGGAAATGAAGGGGCTTGCAAGATTGTTGGCATTGGAGACATTTGGTTAGAAACTAGTAGTGGATGCAAATTGTTATTGAAAAATGTCAGGCATGTTCCTGATATTCGGTTTCACTTGATTTCCACTATAGTACTTGATGATGAGGGTTACTCCAATTACTTTAGTGATGGAAAATGGAAGCTTAGCAAAGGCTCTCTTGTTGTTGCTAGAGGCAAGAAATATGGTTTATACAAGGCACAAGTTCAAGTGTCTAAGGGGGAGTTAAATATAGTTGAAGAATCCTCTAGTGATATCTGACATAGACGACTTGGCCACATCAGTGAGAAACGCCTCAACATTCTTGCTAAGAAGAATAGCATCCCGGTGAAAGGTATGCAACTAAATACCTGTACTATTTTTTTGTTGGAAAACAACATATTGTTTCATTTAAACATTCTGCCTTCGGTAAATCTCATGTTTTGGATTTGATTCACACTGACTTATGCACTATGGAAGCTAGAACCCTTAGTGGTGCTTTGTACTTTGTTAATTTTATTGATGATCATTCCTGGAAAGTGTGGGCTTTTGCTTTGAAGACAAAAGACCAAGTGCTTGACGAATTCAATCATTTTCATGCTAATGTTGAAAGGTAGTATGGAGGCAGTTAAAAATAGTGAGATCAGATAATGGTGGTGAGTATAGAGGTCCTTTTGAGAAATACTGTAGAGATCATGGTATCAGGCTTGAGAAAATAGTGCCTAAGACACCTCAACAGAATGGAGTTGCAGAGAGAATGAACCGCACCATTATTGAGAAAGTTAAATGCATGTTGTCTTATGCAAAATTGTCGAAAGGTTTTTGGGGTGAAGCAATGATGGCTGCAATAGACTTGATCAACCTTTCACCTGCTACAGCTCTTGACGAAGAGGTACCTGAAAAGGTGTGGAGAGGGAAAGAAGTCTCATATAGTCATTTGAGAGTGTTCAGCTGCAGGGCATTTGTTCACATTCCAAAAGATGAGAGAGTCAAGCTTGACAATAAAACAAAACAGTGTGTCTTCTTGGGACATGGAGATATGGATTTTGGGTACAGACTAAGGGATCCGACAGAAAAGAAAATTGTTAGAAGCCGAGATGTGGTATTTCTTGAAGATCCAACTGTATATGATTTTGAGAAACCAGTGAAGTCAAAACCAACTCAAATATAGGCCATTGAATTAGAGCCCTCTAAGGAGAATGCAAATGACGGGGGAGATATATAGGAAGATGACAGAGAAAAGAATGAGCTCATTGATGATCTTATAGAACAAGCCTCACCAGAACCACCAGTTCAGCCTGAGTTAAGAAGATCATCTAGGCAGTCTCATCCTTCCACCAGATATCCTAAAGCTGCGTATGTATTGCTTTCAGAGAATGGAGAACCTCAAACCTATGATGAGGTCTTGAGAAGTGAAAATAAGAACAAGTGGTTGAAATCCATGGAAGAAGAGATTAATTCCTTGCATGAGAACAACACTTATGAGTTAGTGGAATTTCCTAAAGGCAAAAGAGCATTGAAGAACAAATGGATTCACAGACCGAAAAGAGATGCAAAAACCTCAAAGCCAATGTTCAAGTCAAGAATAGTTGTGAAAGGGTTTGGTTAGAAGAAAGGGGTCGATTTTGATGAAATCTTTTCACCTGTGGTAAAAATGTCTTCAATTCGAGTTGTACTTGGTTTAGCAGCCTCTATGGATTTATAGATTGAGCAAATGGATGTGATGACAACATTCCTTCATGGTAATTTGGATGAGGAAATTTATATGGAGCAGCCAGAAGGGTTCGTTTTCAAGGCAAGAAGCACTTGGTGAGCAAGTTGAAAAAGAGTTTGTATGGGCTCAAGCAAGCGCCTAGACAATAGTACAAACAGTTTGATTCCTTTATGGTAGACCATGGCTACAATAAGACCACTTCTAATCATTGTGTTTTTCTAAAGAAATTTGATGATGGCAATTCCCTTATTCTCTTGCTGTATGTGGATGATATGTTGATTGTTGGCCGTGATACTGAGAAAATTAAAAAGTTGAAAGAAAATCTTTCGCAATGAAAGATTTGGGACCGCAGAACAAATCCTTGATATGAGAATCACTTGTGACAGGAAGAATAGAAAATTGTGGTTATCTCAAGAGATGTATATTGAGAAGATTCTTGAGAAGTTCAACATGAGTAAATCCAAACCAGTAAGTTCTCTACTTGCAGGTCACTTTAATTTGAGCTCTAAACAATGTCCTTCAAGTGAGAAAGAAAAAGAAGATATGAAGAAGGTTCCTTATGCTTCAGTTGTTGGCAGTTTGATGTATGCCATGGTGTGCACAAGGCCGGATATTGCTCACGCAGTTGGTGTGGTGAGCCGGTTTCTCTAATGATCAAGATTTTCTTCAAGTTCATGTTGTTTCCTACTTTACTAATTTATTTTCGACCGAGGAGAGTCATGTAAAGGACATCTCTATAGTGCTTGACACTATCCCGAGTCTTGTGATTATTGAAGATAATGATAATTTGTTATGTGTGCCATTTTAGATGAAATCAAGACGATTGTATTTTCTATGGATGTTGAGAGTGCTCTGGGGCCGAATGGGTTTTCTGGTTTGTTCTTCAAAGATTTTTGGGACATTTTTCATGGTGAGGTTTGTGCTGCTGTTCGATATTTCTTTGTTCATGGTTCTATGTCCACTGGACTAAACTCTAGTAACCTCATTCTCATTCCCAAGAGCCCAGAGGCCAACGACATCACAACCTTTCATCTCATTGTTTTGAGTAATTTTGTGTTTAAGATTATAACTCGTATTTTAGAAGATAGACTTGCGGTGATTGCTAATGGCATTATTTTACCAAATCAATTCGACTTCCTCAAGAAACGCCATATCTCAGACTGTATTGGGCTTACTTCGGAGGGCATTAACCAGGGAAATCTTTTGGCAGTAATATGGCTTTAAAGATTGATAGTAGAAAACCATTTGACATTGAAGGTCTTGTCTGCTTTTGGATTTGATAATAAATTTCAAAGCTGGCTCATAGAAATCTTCAAGTATGCTCTTTTATCTATTATCTTTATTGGCTCCCTACATGGTTAGTTTGCTATTTCTAGAGGTTTCAGATAGGGCATTCTTTATCCCCACTTCTACTCTGTTTGGAAGAGGACTTTTTCAGTTGCATGATTTCTTCATTGGTTGCCTCTTGCTCACTTATGCCAATCAATCAAGGTAAGTATGCGTTCCTTTCTCATTTGTTCTATACTGATGAAATTTTGGTATTTTTTTATAGCTACACAACATATCATTATTGCTGTCAATGGCTTGTTCGAGTCCTATAAGAACCTATCAGGTTAACGACTCAGTTGAGACAAGTATAGTATTTTCTTTGGAAGTAAAATCCCTCTTCGCAGAAAGCAACAATTGAAGGAAAAGTCTAATATGAAGTTGGGGCATTGGCCTTTTATCTATTTGGGTATTCCCATTTTTGTTGGCGCTCCTCGGAGGCTATGGCTTCAATGTATTGCGGAAAAAACTTATTTCCAAATTTACCAAGTGGAAAGGGGAATCATTGTCTCAAGCAGGTAGAGCTTGCTTGATTAACTGAGTTATTATGCGATCTTTCCTACACTTGTTTACTATGTATCAATGGCCTAGTAGTCTTCTTAAATATATGGAGAAGCATATAAATTTTTTTCTATGGATAGGTTCCATTGTTACTAGAAAGTTAGTATCGGTTCCCTGGAGTACTTTTAGCCTCCCAATCAAAGGAGGAGGCTTGGGACTTAAAAGGTTAAAGACTTTAAATGAAGCTTTCTTGCGCAACTTTGCTTGGAAAATTCTTGAGGGTAAAAGCTTTTGGCAATTAGCCTTCCTGTTAGCAAACTCCATATGGATGTTTGGTGAGAACCTTACTATCATTTTTTGGCATGGGAGATGGCTTATCCCGACTGTTGCTGAACAACTTCAGATGAAAAATTTTGTAGATGGGAATGTCACTAATTTCAAAGAAAATAGAGAATGGAGAATTGCCTGGCATTTACAATTAGCCTTCCTTTCTTTAGCATGTTGTATTGCAAATGACAAGGTTTTGTCTATAATTATATTTGTCCTACTAGGAGGCGTGCGGTGTGGCACCATTTTATCTGGGCTCATTTCATTCATCCGTCACACTCTTTCAGTTGTTGGAAATCTGTTCATGGAAAAATTGCAATGGAATTGGATGAAAGTCAACACTAATGGCTCATACTGTGATTCTACTTTTGGCACCGGTGGCATCTTTCGAAATCTTAGAGGATTTCCTGCCGTTGTTTCTCCACCTCCACTGGAGGTGTTCTGGCATTTGTCTCAGAGCTCATTGCAACAATGTTGGGCATAAAGAAAGCTTGGGAGTTGGGTTGGAAAAACTTGTGGATTGAGAGTAATTCTACCTACGTTGTGCAACTGCTTAAAAGTCGCTCCACTTCCTTTCCTTAGGGGGTATACACCAAATGGTTAGATTGTTTGTAGATTCTATCTAATATAATCGTTGTTGTTTCTCACATCTACAAAGAGGGATATGGTGTCAAAGACAAATTATCCAACCATGGCAAATCTCTTCATATTATGGAATGGTCGCATACTTTTCCTAGTTTCTATGGTTCCCTAATCTATGATGATCTAAACAGAGTAGAGCGGTTTCGCTTTTGTTAGTATTGATGTTTATTTTTTCTTTTGGGTTGTAACTTGCTACTCTTTAGATTTTCTTTTGCATGAATAAATTTGAGCTCATGAACATGAAGAGGTCGCAAGGGAGTTTCCAACCTTATTGGAATGTTCCTGTTGCAGTCACTGATTCCTGAGACTCATGCATTTGTAAAAAGAAGTAGACTTATGGCCAAAATGTTATCTATTTATGCTTCAATATCTATGTAAATTTATCATACACTAACTTGTTTGTTTGTCCTTAAGCAAACCAAATCAAATCCCAAGGATAAAATACAATTTAAATCGAAGAGGCAAGATAAATCTTATACTATGTAAGTATGCAAGAAAAGTGATCAATAGAGGAATACAATGTTACTCATAATTTACAAAAACCAAACCTTGTCATTAATAAATGGAAATTTTGGGAGTTTGCCCATCAAATTCCTTAATCCATTGGCATCTCTAAGGCATATCTCTCTTATTGCTAAGTTCAAACAACAATTTTCTTTGTGTTTGGAGCAAATTTGGCCTCATTCATTCACTTTTCATTCATAAGTGTTTTTTTTTCTTTCTTTGTACTTTCCTTTTGATTACTTCTGTCACGACCCAAAGTCGGGCCATGACTGGCGTACGGGGTGGACCGTCTATGAGAGCCCGACCCATCTCGCACAAGCCTCAGAGTTGCAGATAACTACCCATTCATTCGTTTTTAGCCAATTTTATTAAATCAATTTTTTAAACCATTTATATAAGAAATATAACAATATCACAATAAAACATCTCATAAGTGTGTAACAGTATAATATGTGAATACCCATATCAAAATACAAAACATAGGAACTCGGTAACCCACAGTATATCAGCATGAAGCTTTAAGCAAAAGAGGAGAGCTTGGACAAGAGGGCCCCACTCACCAAAATGTATAGACGCCTCACAGAGATGCAAAAGCTGAACAGATGTCGACTCCGAGTCAACTTGAAAATGTTAAAGAGTGAGTAAAACTCAGTAAGGAATAACACTCCAGATCGCATCATCGTGCGTCACAGAGTCTGGTTTGAAAACTGTCGAAAATACCACATGCAGTATACTTATATATATA
>CAODLS011706278.1:0-14021 GCA_948243855.1 Flueggea neowawraea | reverse complement strand
AAGATTAATTAGATTTTTACCTGGGATATGGACTGTTTTTCACTGCCTTTTGTCCGTACTTTCTCCATCTGTATCCATCATCTAAGTGATCAACTTCGCTCTTTGTCAAGAAAGCAAATCTTGGTTCTCTTTGCTTCTTCTTTTTGGGTTTTAACCTAATAACGACCCACAAAACGTTAAAACCTCAATATGCACAAAAGAAACCCACACATTTAATTTCCTCCTTCGCCAGAATTTGAAATATTCACAGTAATAAACAGTAGCCCAGAAAGCACAATCTTGTAAGATAAGAAAAAGCTTTTAAAGCTACTCGAAGGCAAAGAAGAAAAAAAAAAAGGAACTCACTGTTTCTTGGTCTTTTCTTGATCTTGATCTTGTTCTTGTTCTTGGTCATTGTCGTCACCACCACCTCCTTTAGCAAGTGAAGCATTTCCAGCTTCATTGGAGGAAGAAGAGATCAATGAAGAGTTCGGTGTAGCCGGAGTGTTCACCACCTCAGACGATTCCGGCAAAGTAGAAGTCGGCGACGGCAATTGCTGTTGTTGTTGAAGCTGCTGTGGTTCTTGATGAGGAAAAGCAATAGGAGGAGGAGGACCCTGAAACCAATCCAATAAAGAATAACCAAAATCTTGATGGCTCATGTCAAGCAAATCCATGAAAGAAGCTGAAGAACCCTTGTCATCACATGGTGCCACCATCATGTCAAAGATCCCAGATGATGATGGATAAGCATGATAAGAAGCAGTAGTGGGCATGAGGACTTCGTTGATGATGAATGCGGAATTGGCCATGGATGGAGAACAATTAGTAGCAGTCTTTATCAACTCTTCTCTCTTCTCCATAAACGAGAAAGAATTTAAATGAATGAGAGCACATATTCTGCTTCATTTCTTTCTCTCTCTATCTTTTCTTTTGTGGGACTTTCTCTGAGTTTTATTGCAACAAAGAGAGAGAGAGAGAGAGAGAGAGAGATGGTTTTGTTTTGAGAGTGTGAAAGGACTTTTGGGTTAAGATTTTGGACAACAGCTTCGATGGTGTATAGTATAGGAATGGTGACTGACACTTGCCGGTTGAGGAATAGGTACGATGGCCGTGGATTTGGGCCGGTATTCAATTTCAATCAATGTTTGGGGACCGCGGTTGTGCCCACTCGTTCATACGCGGATATTTTGACTGGTGGAACCGGTTGCTTGGAGACCAAGTTCGGAGGTACACGTGGACTTTGGAGAGGTGGGTTTGGGTATGTCGGGCGCATGTGATCTCTGCCTCACTTCGTTTTTTGAGTTTTAATCGCGGGCGTTATTTCACCTTTTTGTTTCGACGTGCCGGGACGCCGAAATCCTCAATTTTTTGAAATTTTATTTCTATGCTCAACAAATGAAATTATTACTGTGTGATTCCACATAAGTAAATTATATAATTAAACTGAATAGTTACAAGCAAACAAAAAGTAGAGGTACATCATATAATTAAAATTTACATTGAAATATATCATAGATTGTTCTTCTCTATAAAGAAAAGATTTGTATATAAGACCTTAGGAGCTCGTCGGGAATTGTGTCTTTTCTTGTCAACTTGCGTTTTTAACTTATCAAAAAGCTTGCATTTCTAAGACATTGGGTTTAGAAATTTAAGGAACAGCAAGGCAGAGTGTCCTGCAGACAAAAACTTTGTAGGAGAAGGTTAAAAGGGGGCTGTCCAGTGAAAATAATAAGAAAACATGTCAAGCCGAAAAGCAAAACAACCGCGTTCTGAGCGTGCGAGAGAAGTTTCTGGCACGAGTTATGGCCCAGCTTCGGACATGCTGACACAATCTCCGCGTCACCCACTCACCCCCTTCTTCCCCGACAAGCCTATGCCACCGTCTTTTCTGTTGACCACAATCCGCACCGTTTAGCTTTTCATCAATCAAAATATAGTACCCTGTTCCTTTCTTTTGATGACTAATTAGTGTGGTCTTTAATTATGCAATCCATGATCCACCTAGCCAAAGACGTCTTCTCATGCATGCTACTTGCACGATATGCCTTAATTCGGTGGGACAATCTACACTATGATCGTCAATGAATAATTATACTTAATTTGCTTAAAACATATTTGACAAGCTTATTTTTATGCGAATCAATGTATAATCTCTTAAAGAAACTATGCTTCACAATTCACATGTATTACTATTTCAGAAACGTATTAGTATTTGTTAGGATTTGGAATCATATGTTCTCATATACCATACCAGCTGTAGGATGTATAGTGAAGATTTAATTTTTAAATCATGTTTAATCTCAATTCTCTGAAGTGGTACATCAATTAATGAAATTAGTGTGCGCATGTGATCTGCCTTCTTTTTTTTTTTAATAGTTGATGTAGCACTTTATAGTTTGAGATTAAACACGATCTCATAACTTGTTTGATTTAACTTTTCGAGAAGTTAATTCCTGAGAAATTATTTTTTAGAAAGTCAATATACAATTATATTTGATTATTTTTTGTGTTTGATTAAGCATTGTACTTTCCAGAAAATCAGTTGAAAAAAACAATAATACCCTTATTATTATTAGATTTAAATTAATTATGCCAGAAAAACTAAATAAAAAATATTTATTTTTATTACATAAAATATATCTCTCATGAGAAATAAAACTATAGTTAATAGTTCATATAATGAAGACTATTTAAAAAAATTCAACAAAAAATCAATTTATTTGATTGAATAAAAATATTTTTTATATAATATATTTTGAAAATCTTAAAAATATAAAAAAAAATTGTAACTTATATAAAAATTGATCTATCTAAAATAATCAAAAAAATATTTATGGAATGATTTGTAAATTTTAGAAACAAATAGAAATTTATAAATAAATAATATTTTGAAGATATATTCATAAATTTGCATTATTGACATTCAGGAAGTTGAATTTTTTGACCCCCCTAGAAAGTTACTTCTCCTGATCAAAGAGAAGTCAAACAGCTGACTTATTAAAAAATTTAACTTTTTTTATTCAACCAAACAAAAGAAGTTTCTAGACTTTTCAAAAAATTGCATATTCTCCACCAACTCACCCTTAATTAAGCAAACCCTTAAACAAATACCGTACTTTTAGTATGTTATGACTCCCCTACCATAACCAAAATTACACTATTATGCAAAATTGAAAAAGCTAATTTCTTGATCCTTTCCTTAAAAATAGATCACAAATTAAAGAGCTACTTATGTAGTAAATCATATGCTACCCAAAAAGTTAAATGAATCATTGATGATGATCAGCATCCTTCGTGGGAACCATTCTGCATAATTGCTCATAAAAAGCTATATATATATATATATATATATAATATGATCATTTCCGGGTACAACCTGGACTTTACCAAAAAAATTCCAAACTTTGGTCAGTTCAATCAAGGAAAGAGAGATTTTTATGGAACCCAGTCGTATTATTCTGATCATATAAGAAACTTTTGTGAAATCCAACTTTGCCACGATTAACGGCCCCTCTCTCTTGGTCCCCAATACTGCCCAAAGCTCGAAGTGGGACAACGTCAAATGGAGCTAGAGAACTAGAAGACACACGTGTAAGCTTTTGTGTCGTTACTTTTGATGCAGAAATGTTGCTGTTGTTGAGATCAAACGGTGATGGGAAAATCAGATTTATACTTTTCTTTTTCTTAATCGGCACTTTCTTTGAAAGCACATGCACTTCACGCGGTTTTAGTATATTCTTAGGGTTTGCTTCTAATACACGCCCACTCTGCGTACACACTTACTTCTCTTTTAATCAAATGTTTCACCATTACTATCAAATTTTTTACCACTATATTAAACTTCTATCTGTCTTTGTGATCCATTAGTTTAATTAGTTGATTACTTTATTAATAGTAACATCACCAATTCGATTTAACTACTCTGATTTTGCTATGTTGACCTAATATGAAAGCCCACAACGATTCTGTTTTGATTAAGCAGTGATATTATCGATTATGCTTATGTATATTATTTGTTGAAATTGCACTCGCTAGCTAGTTACTTTTTTTTGTTACCTCATTATGGTTTTCTATGATAGCTAATTCTCTTAGTGCGAGAGCCACGTGGTATACATATGTAAATAATGTGAGAATTTTTCCATAAATTATTATGGTTTGGTTTCTGAATAATAGCCTTATCTAACGGGAAGAATGTGCTGCTAAAGAATTAGGGCCATGTGTTTTCCTCTTACCATTGCTCGTTAATTCTTTTCAAAACTTATTAAAAAAGAATTAAATGAAGTAATTAATGAAATAGGTATATGAACAGTGGACCGATAAGTGATATGTTGGTAGGTCCAATATGTATGTCACAAATAGTCTACAAAGTAAATTTAAGCGATCAGAAGCTGAAAGAGGATATGTTGCTTGGAGGGTAAGCATGGGATAAACAAACGAGGGGCAAATAGAGAGTAGGTTGTATTCTTTTCACATGCTATTCCACATGAGGATCTTAATTTAATTAATTTTTGGCCCCATAAAGCCCTGATCATCAAAGTGATCTTAATTACAAATGTGAAAGGCTCAAGAAACGCAAAGCGCGATGGATTGTATAGATAGGACACATATGGATGATGCATCCAATAATTATGCACCAGCACCGACTCATATTTACATATATAATTGAGTTATTATGACCGTTGTTAATTTGATTTTCTTTTTTTATTTTTCTCATCTGAATAAGGTATAAATGTAAGTTGGCAGTGGGCGATATGTCTTTGTTTTTGGAATCTAAACGCCTACAATGGTCAAAGCCTGTCAGAGGTCAAATCTTGAATGAGTCTATAATTATAATATATTTGTTTGTTCAACGGTGTAAGAAAGTGACCAGACGTAAATCTCAAGTTCTTTCATGTGGGTACGGATACATGTGTGTCCAAATCACCTTATCGATGTGTCATTGTGTTTGTTTGAAACATATACTGAGATTTCTATTATTTACGTACACAATAATATTCAAAAGCTGTATTTTTCTTTTTATTTTTTATCGAATGGAACTGCTGTTGAACAAAATTATTGGCTGTGGAAAAAAAATAAATTCAAAGAATAATCATAAAAACTTTAGAGAATGATAAGTGAGGAAATAACTATTGGAGAGATATAAGTTTGAAATTTTTCTCATGTTTTACATGAAACCTTAATTACCTGTAAAATGATTTTGGTGCACTTGCTCTTTTTTTTATCAATAATTACCGATTAATTAAATATCATGATAATTTCCCTTTTTCCTTGCATGTATCATGCATGTATATATATAAATAGGAGACAATAACATTGCAATTTGTATTTTGAGCCAATTCGTAATTTACACTTGTGTAAATCATGAATTTCTTGCAGATTTTTAACCAAAAATACTTTTTTTGTCGCATAAATAATTTAGTAGCAAACCACCCAAAAGGCAAAAGCTAAAGATTCTTCTTAATTACATATTTTTGTCAGTAGATAATATTCTCCTTTATTCTACCTGATTAACTAAAGCTAATGAAAGAATCATTAATTGGCCATCAATTAGGGGCTACCTTGTCACAAAGTTGCTTTCTGTTAACAGTTTCAAATTCATCATGAACCCTCAACTGCCTCTTTTACAAAATCTTCTGCTCCCTTTATTATATTACCCACCTTTTGTTGATCACATATATAATTCAGTTATGGAATTTTAGGAAAGCGTTTATTAAAAGAAAATGAGCATTATTATTCCTCAATGGAACACACATATTCAATTACATTTCATCATTCACTAGTTGAAGAGGATGCGCAAAGTGCAAACATGATCTTAATATATAAAAAAAATGAAAAAAAAATATTTGGATAGTATTTTAAAACTTTTGAAAACTAAATATTTTATTTTTTTTAGAATAATTTGAATTCTTCAAGTTTAATTTGCAAAATTTAGACTTCAAGTACTTACTTAGAAAGTATAGTGATCTCATCAGTCATGACACAATAAACAATTTTTTTGTAAAGTCTTTCTCAAATTATATTATCTATTTTCCTTTTATAATTACAGGCTCTAAAAGAATCTACTTATTATCAAACCTAATTATATGCATAGAAAAAGTTCAGAAAAAAATTTTAAAAAAAGTAACTTAATATTCTACTGCAAAGCTCTTAAGCGAGCTCTCTAGCCATTTAACCATGGATATTCGTAGCCTACCTTTTTTTGATAGTAATGATGTAGTATTACTTAGTAGAAAATGATGTACGCATTCAATTGTCAATTAAAATTATTTTTCCTTCATAAAAAAATGAAATTTATATTTTCTATGCAAAACATAAATCTAAGAAAAAAATGTAAGATTTTTTTGGAATTGAAGAAAAATGACTTTTGATCTTCTTTTCTCTAAATATACATTAATTATATGACATAAAGAGACTAATCAATTATAACTATAATTACAGAGAAATTAATGTATGTATTATTTAATAAAAATAGTTTAAATATGAGAAAATACTAAAAATTTAGAAAAATTAAGTGAAATCATCTAAGTTAGCCAACTCAACGACCTTTGATACACCATCTTATTCGGATTCATATACATGGTTTTAGAATTAATAATTAATCTTTCTTCACCATAAAAAAGAATAATTAATATTATTTAACAATTTATATTAACCACGTATATATGCTTCAACGGTTAATTATGTCCTTAATTGATAATTTTAGCGCTTAATAATGATTCCATTTCTAGATCACTATTGACATCATCCATTGCAGGCGGTTGCAAACTAAGCATTGAACTCTCAAAGCTATAACGTTAATAATGTTTTATCCTAGAGAACAACCACTTATTCCTTCCAACATTATTTTTACCACCAAAGCAGGATCCTGCCTAGATTTTCCCTTTTGTTTTTTAGATTTAAGTATCAAATTGTTTATGGTTTCCACTAATATATGTGTTGCTTTTAGACCAGAACTTATCGTATACATGGTGCCAAGGTTAATATCTTATTTGTAGCATCTTTCTCTTTCTCTATGGTCTATTCTTGACAGTCAACCCAATCACCTTAATTAGACTATCAACATGCCTACATTTTATGAACTTAGACCAAGTCAATAACTTGGCTACATTAAGAAACATGGCTTTAGTTAAATTCAGGCATATAAAATAAGAGCCTTGTAATTTATCCTTCTCAATTTTAAAGGCTAGCTTTTGGCAAAAGCATGTAGCATGGTCTTCCACAATTGATTATTTAATTAATTAGTTTATTTACTTGATTACCTTAAGTTCAATATTCACAGACAGATTAATAATTTTTTACAAAGGTTTAAGTAGGTTAACATCAATTTGCAATAACAAAATAATTAGTTACATTAATGGATACCAAACTCAACCCGTTGACTCATTCATTAATTTCTAGAAAAGTATTTATCAAATGAAAACACTCACCGATGATTGCGGCCATGGGAAGTTACTCTAATCTCCTTCAAACCATTGTTTACTCGTATTTTTCAGACCCTTAACTAAAATTTATTTAAATTTTTTTAAGGGACTGGGACTGTGGTTTAAGTTAACGCGCATGATAAGTCAAAGTCAACATTTTTGGTTGCTATTATATGGAACGTTATAAGTGGAATAAAAAGAGGAAAATTCTTGTTTATATTTAGTGTAGGGTTCTGTTTTTATATCAAGTCAATTAAAATTTATTATTTTTCTTTAAATATACTCTTAAAATAGGTGAATTATTTAAATAATAATTTTTAATTAATTTTATGTATAAAATAGATCTAACGTCAAATATAAATAAAAAATTTCATAAAAAAAGGACAAAAAGCACTTTAATTACCAACGTAGTGAGGACAAATCACCCTCTTTTTGCGTGCACGTCTCTATAAAAATCAGCGATTCCATCCTCTTTTATGTTATCCCATGATTGCAACCGGCTACGGTGGACGTCCAACCACGCAAGTATTCGTCCTTCATTCTCTTTGGAGTTTAATTCTTGCCAATAATCAGATTCACATCAAAATTTAGTGTACTCTTTATAAGAAAATTCACATGAAAACTTTCTTTCATTATTTTATCGAAGTCATTATATACCTTCATACATAAAGTGCAAATTATTGAAATACTAGGTCAGACTCAACGAACTTAAGTTGAAATTTTGATGAAAGCTCAACTAGTAAGAATAGAAATATTGAGAACGTGATAAGCAAATTCATCATCCGGACTTTACCACTATTGTAAATAAATTATACTTTACTTGCTAAATTGTGAAAAGAACTGATTTGAATGTTGAAAAAAGGACTTAAGAGTTGACGCCGAGGACTTGGATCTTGAGAGCTTGGAATTCGAAGACTGCATAACTCAAAAACGTTTCTCCAAGTACAAAATGGTTGCCATACTTAACCAACAAGATCAACAACACAAATATAGTTAGCTGTGGCAAATCCAAAGTACTGCTTGAAAATTTTATTGAGTTGGAATTTAGACATAAAAATCTGACCAGTGAGTCGAATGCGGATTTTGTGGCTGTGAAAGCAGGATATAATAAATCAGGCAACAGCAACTAAGCAGTAACGTTAATACAAATAAAAGAATGAAAGAAATTTCGAGGTGAATAATGTATGATAATTTCCACAACCACAAGGGCAAAACAGAATGTCAGCAGGAGAGGAGGAAGAGAGGGAGAGTGAGACATGCGTTACAATATTGTTGACTTTTGAAGGGTGTCAAAGGCACATGCACTTTGATTTCTAATCTTCATTTAATTTTTATGGCCCCTCCTTCCTGCTTTCCAAAATGTGAACTATTGACATTTTTCCGAAAACTAACTTTGATCTCGACTGCTACTCAATGTCATTATAATTATCTCTCTGCTTCCTTTTTTAATATTTAAGGTTCAATCTCATAACATGATAGCTTTCTCATTTATGTCTCGACGGGCCAACTAAAGTGACCCACTGTACGACTGTTTCAGCTCATGGTCATGCAGAAATTTCTTCTACGGCTAAACGTTTCGTACAATTAAATTGGGACCAAAGCAAACATGGTATTAAGAGGTTGCTGGGTTTTCTTTTTGGCTTATTGTAATAACAATAATGAAGGAATTGGAGTATAGTGGCCTCTTCTGAACTAAAACCGACGCGGCAGACATGAATTGCGACTTGTATGGATATGCCGACTCATAAATCAGACCATGTTTTAGGCTCGGCCGACAATTAAATAAGCGTCCTTTTATGCGGCAAAAGTGGAACTGGAGGACTCTAAATGGGCTGACACAAGTTCGACCAATAGAAATTTACAACTGACAACAAATTGAATTGGGTGAAATCACGGCTGTTTTTTAGGTTTAGTGTATTTTTTACTTCGGTTTACAAGTTTAAACATTAACCACTCCAGTTCTTCGGTCTTAATTTCGTTCATCAAATACAAAGAAAATCTAATGTAGCACATGAATATTTTTATATTATTAAATTCTTTCAATTAGTAGTGCACGTCAAATTTTCGTTATATTTAATTAACAGAGTTAGGAGTGAAAGACTGAAATGGTTAATTTTCAGACTTATGGATCAAAATGAAAAATACACTAACTCTCAAAGACCACCATAAATTTCACCTAATTAAATTTATAACGTTTTTTAATTAATTAACAGAGTATTCTCGCAATGGAGCAAACCTTGGCGACACACGTCTACAGCTTGTCTTAAACATTCAAATGTGAATGCCAAAGCATCCCACATGAAATTACACAGACAGATCAAGCTCGACATGTCAAAACGTTGGCCTGTCAATAGAAGCAAAAGCAATGCACATTGCGGTGCGACTCGACCAATCTTGTGGTTTGATCTCTGTAAAAAAATCCTAGAAATGATTCAACACGAAATGTGAATTGGTGCAGGTTCTACCAATAGTTTCCCTCAGCTGCAGCGAAAGCTACTTCTTCAAAATCCTTAATAATTTCATTACTTGACTTGATCAAACGCTACCAACTAGAGACATGTCATTTTTGACTAATAATGCAATTTTATAATAGACAACGTCCAAATCTACGACCCCTTTCATAGAGGATAAGATTCTGACATCACTAGTGATCAAGTGATATTGACTCATTCGTTCTTCAGGAAAAACTTTAGCAAGCTCTTTGTATTATAAAATCACACCTTAATGGAGTCCCATCATTATCACTGATGACCAAAAGTTTCAGATTTAAGACAAAGCCCTTGACAGTTCTCAATGAGAAACAGACTTGTCAGGCATGTAATCGTGTATTAATTGACTTGCACAAAAAAAAAAATGCCTATCAGCCTAAAAGTTGTAGACAGTACAGGTTTTTACAGCTCAACACGAGAAGTTCTATCATGTTATGCATTCAAACTGAGTCTAATAATATAAATAGTTTCTTCCACATGAGATGCAGCAAAAATGAAAATCCCATTCTCCTTAATGAAACAATTAGATTAGGACCATACTCTCACAGCATATGCATTGCGTGTGCCCTTTGAATCTAGGCAATAGTTGAACTTCTATTTCACGATTCTGTGGCAGTGCTTGCAGCTTGATGCATTCTGCGCTGGTGAACTTCCCAATTATACACACGCGCAATGGTGACCTATCAAATAGAAATTCAAGTTGTCATTAAGCAGAAAAAGTTGGAGTTATAAGACTAAGAAATACAAGTTGAACATTTGGAGTCTACAGTGATTGTCATAATGTACATCTTAGACTTCTCTTAGCATGCATATTCTTATTTACAAACATCTAAAACACACAGCACAGCATCCTTATTACACCCCTATACTAGCTTAAAATCAACTAAGAACTAATTCAAGAAGAATAATAGAAATATACAACACCTGTGTTATTGTCACTTGATCTCTCAAGAATTGTAAATCAGCAATAAGAACTTCCAAGCTAGATTTAGCATTCTCTAAATTCTTTTGCAGAAGAGTTGTAGCCTAAATCATTAAAACAAAAGAGGTCTTAGATAAGCATCATGGATGGAGAAAAAATAAAGAGTTTCCAACTTCTAATCACAATTAAACAAAAGGTGCCAACCTCTTCACATGAATACTCCAACATGACATTTGCACCGAGCCACAAACACACAGAGTCAGCATCTTCAATGCGGGCACATGAATATATGCCTTCAGACACTTCAAAATCAGCAATAAGTGCCTGTCTCAAGGACAAAAGAAGCATTCATTAAATAAAACCAAAATAATTTAGATTAGAATAGATTACCTATTGTTGTGCCTATACTCTTCCAAATTAAGAAGTCATAGCCAATGTTACTAGCATTCCACAGCTAAACATTGAAAATCTGAACTGCCTAACGTGTAATATGTTCTGAGGTAACATCTACATACAAAAACACTTTAACCAACAATAGCGGACTATCCACCATCCCACTATCCTGATACATGGCTGTTCTAAGCAAATATGCTACCAAAAAACAAGTTTCCAGTAACAAACTGGTTCCCTTTATAAGCAAAATTCTCCCCTGGAAGAATTAGAACATGTGAAGTTAGGAACTATTAATTTTATAAAGGTAACCTAATGTTTTACATGAATAAAGTGTGAGTTAACACTGAATTAAGCTAGATTTTAGGTTGGAAGTTGGAATGACGCAATATAGCCATGAGCACACAGAGCTAGAAAGACAAATCCTTTATCTAATAGCAAGCCCTCACACAAGAGTAGTCATGCATTTCGAAGAACTGAGAGCTAGAATACACCATTTTTTTCCCAAAAAAAGCGAGGAAATATCTCATTTTACCTCCATAGGATTGACATGCTCGAAAGTTTTATGAAGAGAGATACAATAAGGGATTAATGGCATCAACAATTACATGAAAAGATTTTGGCCATACAAGCAGCTGCAGAATTACCAGAAAGGTTGGGGCATGTAACATATATATGAACCACACCAACATCATGTTCACTAGCAGACTTACAAACTTTAAGAGCAAGTTTCACAACTACCCTAACAAAAATGTGCCGGATAAAGTAAAGATGAATTCTGACTGCACCTGCTAACCAGAAATAAAGAATATTTGTTACCTGTCCCAAGCCCTAACCAGTAGTTTTGGTGAAATTAGTTTAGGCATCAAATTTCTTGACTCAAGAAAATAAAGAGATAGCCACACAACAGATGAATCAACACATGCAGGCCTGACATGTTAAATATGGGTACATCTACGAAAAAGTAAAAGTAAGATGAAAATTCACACACGGACATACAAACCAAGCAAATGAAAGTCTCAATTCATCATAAAATTGATGGAAATGCAAAACGAACCTCACCAGAAGCCTTCTTAGCTTGTAAAGTAGCAACTACATCAAAGCATTTCTCAATATCAGGAATTTTCGCCTGCCACCGATAATTAGCAAACGACATTAAGAATATTGAGGAAATGGAAAGGAAAGAAGCATGAAATACAAACTCACTTCAGAACAAAAACTCTAGCTAACCAACTCAAGTCTTGCTCACGGATAGCAAAATTTATCACCCGAAGACAAAAATTATCGAAACCTTAAAGAACCAAACTTTCAGTAAGACAAACAGAAACAGTAAATTCTTCATAGCACAAAAGCAAAAAAAAAAAAAGAGTTTCATCTCCAACACGAAGTATCAAAATCCACTGTTTCTAGAACATATAAAAGCAGATCATTTAAGAAACATTGAGTAAAAAAAAGCACCTGAAGATCCTTCTGCTGAGCAAGTAGCTTCATTTCCACTACCTTATACTGTTGCAGTCTGCAAATGACACAACAAACACACATAGGAAACAGATCATTACAGCGATAAGTCCTGCACCTGTAAAAAATGAAAATTCTTTTTTTTTAAGGGAGAAGAGAAAGAAAGAACCTTTCTTGGAGGAAAGAGAGTGCAGAATTGATATCGAGACCAGATTGGGTTAGATATGTCTCTACATCTTCCACGAATTGAGCTCCTGGTATTCCTCTTCTCTCCGTCGTTGTCGTACTTGTCGATGCCATTCTATCCAATTCAACTCTCTGCTTATTTCTCTGTTCAACTCTCTGCTGCTTCCACTCTAAGATTGCTTGCTCAAGATCGTCGCTACGCCACCGCCAGGGCGACACCAAACATCAACTCCCCCTTTAGCTGGCACTCTGGAAGTCAATTCCCAAACTATGTCGTTTTGGGACATTCTTTTGACATGGTTTCGGCTTCGTGGACCATATTCGGCTCAGTGTATGGGTTTCATTGAGCCCAAATGTTTTAGGCTTTCTCTGGGCCGAAAATATTCTGGCTGTACAGCAGATTAGGCCTGACTATATGGGCCTTAAGAGCAAGTTTGTGCCAGTTTACAAATTTTGGTCCATAACAATCCAGGCCATAGTGAGAAAACAGGCCCAAAAAATTGGGCTTTTACCAAAATTTTGTGATAATTACGCAGTATTCCCCTCCAATTATGCTATTTGTTTTGTATGGTCCACTTATTGTATTTATATATTCAGTTTTACGTATTTTGAGTTTCATTTTCTGATATTTCAATATCAATTATGGGTTTTTGTGATACACGACCAATTTGTCAAATATTATCCATTCACCTTTGTAACAAAACGGTGTCGTTTCTTTTTTTTTTATATAGTTTTATATATGCTTTTGTATAGTGTACGTTTGTTGTATATATGTTGTTTATAGAATGTATATATGTTGTATATATGTTGTTTGCATGTTGTATATTTATTATTTATATGTTGTCTATATGCTGTATATATAATGTATATATGTTATATACATGCTGTTTATATGTTGTATATCTATTGTTTATTTGTTGTCTATATGTCATTTATTTGTTGTATATATAATGTATATATATATTGTATATATAATGTATATAGGTTGTATACATATTGTTTATATGTTGTATATAGGTTGTTTATTTGTTGTATATTATATTGTATACATGTTGTTATATGTTGTATATATCTATTCAATTAGCAATTCATGATTACAGTCATGACTGAGTATTAGCCCTATGATCTTGTATTTTGAATATTTGAAGTTATCATCCCATTCATCATTATAAT
>CAODLS011706193.1:0-18816 GCA_948243855.1 Flueggea neowawraea | reverse complement strand
CTTGTTGAGGATGAAGTAGGCAAATTGTCGTATGGACTCAGGACAATACCAACAAAGGTTTCACTTGCCACCGACCTAAGTGAATAAACTATTTTGTGTGTTCATGATAATACCATTTGGTGTTTCACTTGCCATGCGTCTTTAGCGAATAATTTGTCACGTGCGTTCATGACAATACCACTTAGGTTTTCACTTGCCACATGTCTTAATGAATAAACTGCCACTGGTGTTCCTGACAATACTACTTGGGGTTTCACTTGCCACACGTCTTAGTGTTTTATTATTAGTCAACGCCCGATTTCCTGCATGCTTGATGACTACATACGATATTCAATTTTCCACTGCGTGTGTTTTACAATGAGCGTCAAGTTTCCCGTAAGCTTCATGCTTCATTGCCACATCACAATTTATTTTTCATTGTGTGGTGAAAGCCTGGTTTTCAGCAAGCTTTTCTACTCATCGATTCGTCACGTGAGACCGATTTCTCGCAAAATTTTCTACTCCCATATTTGTCGCATGAGAGCTCGACTTCTCAAAAGCTTTTCTACTCATGTTGCATTTTAGAGATTTCAAGATGGTTCATTGTGCACTGACGATGAGGAGGCCATGCTCGGACTCACCCCATACTCTAGAACTTTTATTACATGAGCTCGATTTCTTACATCCTCTTTTCATTGTGAGTGGCTAAGCTTTCGACTTGTCTCAACTTGTTCTTTACTCACAAAAGAAATCATTTATGCAGAAAATGAGACAAAATATTTATTCAGAATAACAAGTTACACAAGATAAAGATAACAAAACTTAAAGGATTCAATTTCTTATCACCATCAGAAGTACACTCAATAACCAAATATCAATATTTCAAGTGGCGGCGTGCTTAGTTGGTCTTATGTTAATCAACCTCTTCAAGCGTCATTCCTTATGTTTGGCTCCCCTATTGATGCTTCAGCGTCAACAAATTGGTCCAAATACCCACCTCAAACCAAGTTCTCGATTTTACTCCTTAGTTCTTGGCACTTGTCTGTGAAGTGTCCACTCGTACTGTGGTATTTGCAGTACACGTCCATATTCCTTCCAAAAGCTTGGTTGGTCTTCGGAGGAAAAGTGATTAGGCCTGAGCCACTTATTGTTGCCAAGATGGTTCTCCTTCTTCTCGTTCGGCTCATCTTATGCCTTTCTTTCCTTCCTCTTCTTCTCATTGTCCTCTTTGCTCCCTACTATCTTCAAGACTTTGGCCTGCAGAATGCACTTATTAGCATACATAAAGAGATCTGCCAATGTCTTTGGTTGGTCCAGAGACATTGACTCTTGTAGTTGCACTAATCGCGTCCTCTGCAACATTGCTACTACTGCCACACTTGGTTGCAAATCATGAACCTCAAGAGTTGTATTTCTAAATCTATCCACGTACTATCAAAGAGTCTCCTTCTCATTTTGCCTAATGCTTAGCAAATATGTAGCATCCTTTTTCCTCTTGCTATTAATGATGAAGGCGTTGATGAACTCTTTCCTAAGCTGCTCAAAGCAGGAGAGTGACGTCTGTTTTAACCCATTGAACCAATGTGCATGGTCCTTCAATGTTATTGGGAACGTGTGGCACATGATAACGTCCTCCCATTCATGAAACATCTGATGGCCTCATAATTTTGGACGTGCTCGTGTGGGTTCTCCTTTCCTGAGAAAGTTGGCACTTGAGAGATCTTAAACTTTAGGGAAAATGGTTTTCCCATGACCTCATTGGTGAATGGGACCTTGGCTCTCTATTGCCCTCTAGAGGAACCAACTTCCTTTGCTCGAGAACCTCCTCGATCATCTTCCTTATGTCCACCTTCTCCTGAACATTCATTGAGGACTGGGGCTCCACTTCAACCTTCTTCGGAGAAACCCTAGGTTCTTCCTTGCAAGTACTATCCACTTCTTCAGGATAGTTGTCTTTCGTAAGCTTGGCTCGAGCTTCGGGAACATGAGCGTTGAAGGCCTCTTGGTGAGGTGGAGGATTTGGTTGCTCAGGAACTTGTGTAGGTTGACGATGACTTTGCTGCGGAGCTTCATGTCTTTCTAATACTCCTCCACTTTGGTACCATTAGGCGTAAGTGCGCAACGTGGATGGAATTTACGCATGAGGAAGGAATTGTTGAAGCAAGGTTGCCATCTCGCTCAAGAATTTATAGTTTTTCTCTTTTTGTCTCTGCAGCGCCTCTTAGTCAATGAGTGGAATGGTGAGGATGGCCATTCCCGAGCTTCCTTCTCTAGCACCAACTCTCCTTGCATCCTCATCTGGATGGCCGGCTTGGCTTGAAGGCGTTTGTACTATGGTGAATGATTAAGTGGTTGCCGATGAACTTCACAAATGTTGTCGAGCAAGGCTTTTCGTTCAAGGATCCCCACAGATGGCGTCAATTGTTGTTGCCTCAGAAAATAAACAACAATAATTCGAAGAACTCAAACATTTAGGAATCATGAATATCACCTTGAAACCTGCAAACACCAAACATAAATAAGTCGGGATGCTCTTCAAGGGAGTATCAGACTCTCAAGTCAGTAGCAATCTTGGCAGAGTATCAGTTGAAGTAGAGAATAGAGCATTGCCTACCTCAGATGGTTGTCTCCAACATCTATTTATAGGTAGCTGATTGATGAAAGAACATTTAACGTCTATAACGATCTTCATCAATGATCATAACGTTTCTGTTATGATTTTATATACACTAAATATGGTTTATTACCCATGTTATATCAATTATCATTAACACTTAACTTAAACATTCCATCACATCAATAACTCTTCCCCACAAACAATCCATTTTTTGACAGAATTATCTTATCAGATTCTAGCATGGCCTTGAAACCCCTTTTGTTCAACAGACTTGCAGACACAAGTTTTTTTTTCTTATGTCTGGTACACGGAGTACATTAACAAGGACAAGTTTCTTTCCAGAAGTAAACTGCAGTTCGACACTGCCTTTGCCCGCCACTTTCGCATAATTATGGTTGCCCATTAGAACTTATTGTCCACTCTCAATAATTTCATATATCTTGAATAAAGACTTATTGTTGCACACATGGACAGTAGCACCTGAGTCATACCACCAATCATTGGTGTTTGATATTGTTGCCATATAAAGTTCAGTTATCATAAAAACTTATCCACACCTTGTTTTTTGTTGTTGTATTTGAACTCCAACGCCTTCCATATCTCTTTTCGTGACTTGACAGATGTAAAGAGATCATATAGACGATCAAACAAATTGTTGAGAATGTGCCCTCTGCAGAGAAGTTCATCTTCCTCACGTTTGATTCGAGCAGTCTTGCTTTGGTCATCATCTTTTTCTATTGGTGGTGGAAGTTCTGCCAGATTTGGATCTAGGACATATGATATCTTCAATGCAGTGAGAAGGAACAACATTTTTTTCTTTCCAACAGACATAATTGGTTCCATCAAATCTGTTTAACTTCACAAACTCTTGACTCAAAATATTCTTAAACTCCATTGCGATTAATACCTTAAAATTATTATGGCAGTGAGTATATAGGTTTTGAGGCACTTTCTTTAAGGTATTAATTGACCCATTAAGTTTAGTTTACAGGGTGTTGGCAATATACCTACAGGATATAACAAAGCCTTGAGATCTACAAACAACAATTTTGGAATTCTCCCTTTAGAACTTCAGTTTTGAGACTCAGAAAATCAAAGAACAGGAAGAATGAGAAAAGTGCCAAGTTCCATCATTAGACCAATTATATATTTGTATATTTTAACCAAATCTGATTTCCCTCTATTTATTCCGTCCATAACCTATTTTAATAATAAAGTGTTAGTCCACTTTATAAATATAAACAAAGGCTTTGATACTTCTGATGTGGGACAAGTTTCATTTATCCTCACTTGCTATCTACATTGTTATATATATACAGCAATTATTGATAATAGGATATATTCTCTGGATATGTTTTATACATTTTCTATTATTCACTTACATGATTGATAAGTATTGCGACTCTAAATATTGTTTGTATCGTTAAGATTATGCATACTTTGGCGGACTCAATAATAGCAATTGGCAACAACTTTTTTATGATTTTTTCATGTATATTTTGGTAGGCTTTGTTATTGAGTGATAATAGGTTGTCTCGTATAAGTTGAAAGTTTAAACCTAAAGAACAAGGAACAAACTATTTGCGTGCTTTTGTGTATTCATGTAATTGAGCCACTAGAAATACAATATTGGTTGTTAGAAGATCCCTACTATCACAATTTTGCAATTCTATTCTTTCTTTTTTTTTTTTAATTTATTCTAAAATTGCTATTTTTTCTAAGTTTGAATGACTACAATTGCTTCTGTGTATTCGTACTTCGTACAATTGGCACTTTTTTTATTGTGTTGTTATATTAGTATGATCAATCAACATGTATTATAGTGGACATACACAGATTTTGGTTTAAATGAAAGTCAAGAAAAATAGTATCCATGTTGATTTGGTTAGTGAGGAAGAGAACATTGAACTTTGAAGAGCTTTCGATAAATGCTAACAAGAGTATAAATATTCAAAATGAAGAGCATAATGCTAGGGACTCATATGTTGGAATGGAATTTAATTTATACTTTCAAGCTATGCTACACTACAAAGATAATGCTAAGTTTGTTGGATTTGTCATCTCAGCTAAAGCTTCTCGTTGTTCAAAAGTTACAAAAGAATTTATTGATGTGGAGTATGCTTGCACAAGATATAGGAAGATACGTGAATCAAATGCCAATAATCCTTAGCCAAATATTAACGACTGCCAAATATAGAAGAAGCAGGTTTATAAGTGGCGTACATAATTATTACAATACTTCTAACCATCAGTCACGCTGCGGGTGTTTTAGCGGTAAAGACCCACACTCACGTTCTTTAGATTTGGGATCGAGCGGCACCGGGAGTTGGAGTCCTGTCCTGGGCATTGTTCTCGATAAAAAAAAAAGACCATCTGACAAATTCATTTAAGAGAAAGAGGAATACATATTGCACATAACTCTCTCCTTTCACTTATGATAGCGAAAAAAAAAGGTAATACCAAATTAATACTAGTAGTTTCTAGTATAAAATCACCATAAGAAAAACAAGTATGTAAACTAATTAAACTGTTCATAAATGCAAGGAAATATCGACATCATCAGATATACTAGACTTATCTACTTCACTAGACAAAGCATGCAAATCCGGCGTCGTTTCGGCCGGCCGTAAACTCATGATAACTGGTACTGATTCCACTCTTTGATCGTCAGCCTTGCTCGGAGAATTCCTCCACAGTGAGAGAGAAATATTCATCGTCGCCGGCAATTTTGGTTGAAAAATTAATTCAGGGTGAAGGAACAAGCTGTTACTTGGCTGATCATATTGACGGAAACTGGAGGAATAGTTGAATGGTTTAGGCTCTATAAATGTTCTTGATAGCTTTCTTGTCTCTCTCATCTCTTTAGCTCTTTGTAACTGCCTAAACCTCTCTTGCAACAGTGCAATAGATGATTGAATCATAATAGGATCGTTACCTTCCCTACCCATTTTAGTTATGTAAGTACTATAAATGAACTATAAAGAATGCATTGGCTATACGTGTGTGTTTATATAGGATGTGATGGAGATGGGTTTTTTTTTTAAACATATGGAGATGGTTATTCTTTCATGTGTACGAGTAGAAATTAATAATTCAAAACGGTCATACAGATAAGATGTTCAATTTATCTTTTTATAAGTCTGTATTTTGAAATTTTAAATAATAATTTAGAGTATACCAAACTAATGCAACGATATGTGTCAAAAGATTACAGAAGAATCTCAATATGAAAAATTTTGACGATCTTTTTACTACTAGAAGGATGTAAAAAAAATTCTACATGCTATTATAATGATCTTTTCATAAATTGTGCAAGTATTTTTGGCGTGGATCATGACAATCATCAGACTCACCTTCTCGAGCTATTATTTACTTTAAATTTTATACTAGGTTTTAAACCAGTAGGATTTTATCTTTAAAAAATATTTTGGTCAATCGAAAGATGAGAATATCTATATTTTACCCTAACTCTTGAATCCTAATCGATGTGAAAATCATAACACAATAATTTTTAATAAGTAATTTTAAAGTTTTTACATAACAGTAAAAATCAAAAGTGAAAAAAGAATTGAGTCTTCCAAACTTCAATGAAATAAAAGATGATTAAAGGAAGGAATGAGAATCGGCAAGTAGGGAGCAAAATCTGAAAGGAAAAGGTTAAAAAGCCAAATCTAAGAGGAGAAGTTACATTGTTAACAGTACATCAGGAGGAGAGGCCAAAGCAAAGAATAGACAAAGTGGAAAAGGTTGAGAAGAAGAGTACAAAATTGGCATTGAAATTAGCGAATGGAATGGTGTGCTTTGAGGAATATATGGGTTGGATGTTACTTTCTGTCAGTTTTGCCACCAAATCATTCTCAATTTCTTACTTTGAATCAAGTTCATGGAGCCCTCTTTATCATTTTGGTTACACTAAGGCTCCTCTTTTTCTTGGAAATCTGAATGCAATTATTGTTCACAATTGTATCTCTTTACTATTGATTTAATAGAGCGATTATTACATTTCGATTGCCATTTTTGAGTCTTAACATTCTTTTTAACTCATTACATCAGTTTTAAATTTTTAAAATTAGTTTTCATTTACTCATGGATTTATAGTGATATGAGTTATTTTTAGCATAAAAAAATCGAGAATTCGGTTCTCAGTAAGTGAATAGATAAAATAACTCATAAAAAAATTAATTTTCATTTCTAAATCATTTATAATTCTCTTAATAGTTAATACAAACCACCCTAATGTAAAAAAAAAGAACAAAAGACCTAACAGTATTAATAACCCAGAATTTAATACACATTCATTGAAGTACCAATACCACAAGGTATAGGAATTTTATTCCCAAACATGCACTGTACAATTTTTTTTAGTTTGAACAATTCTAAAAAGTAAAATTTACTTCCAAAAAGTAGTCTTTACTGTTTGTTTACGGATTGGTTACAAACCATAGACAGATGTAGTTGCGATCAAGTCCGCGCGCGTATAGTAGAAAGTGGCACCAAAATTTTACTCACTTCTCATGTTATTTATGCAGCAAAAAATTTAATTGATCTAATTTGTTTAATAAAAAATGAATTAGAAAGTTTAATTATTGTGATTATATCCAATTCAAGCAAATTGTCACTTATGTTTCGGATATGAAAAGATTAAATTCTAGTTCATTTTGCACTTTTAGAGTTAGGTTTATATAGTTGAGTTTCATTCTATTCGACCAAAAAGGTGATCGGCAGAACCAAAATTTTGATTAGTTTGTTTTGGTTTCTTATGAATTTTGAGAGGTGGGCATGAAATTTTTTGTTGTTTTGTTTGAATGTTCCCTGTTATTGAGGTGGGGCTCGGGGGGCCTTGGCTTTGATTAAACAATAATTGTATTGACAACGACAAAGTGACCAACATTCTCTCTTTCTTTCACTATATAAATTTTTGTCTTCAACTTCTTGGATGAGAATGGCATGCAGAAATAAAAGCTGCATGTGCTAACATAAATCATAAATCGGAGGCCTCTTATATTCATGTTTTACTCTATCTATTTTTTTCGTTGTTCATCTATAATACAATTGAATTTTAATCTATAAGTTTCCAGAATTATAAAGGAATAAAAGTGAAGGTGTGGTGTGGTGTGGTGTTGGGAATTGTTGCAAGCTCTTGTCTCTCTTGGAGGGTAATATTTGCTAATTTTGTAGTTATACATGATTAGGGGTGTAAATGAATCTGAGTAGTTTGACTCTTTGTTTTATAAGTAACTGATCAATTTTTATAAAAGTCTCAACCACTAAATTAATGGTCAGACAAAAATCAGGGATAACAAACTTCATACAATGAGTGATTTATTTTAAAGGCTACTACCATAGGCATGAAAAAAAGAAAAGTCAAGTTTAAACAGTCCAAAACTCAACTCATGTATATATATTTTAACAAGAAATTTAAATTTGTAAAATGCAAGAACATCCAAAAATGTATATAGAGATAAAACTTCTTTTCTTGCAATTTCAAAAATGCTAAAATTTGAATTTTTGACCACCTTTTAACTGTGCGTCAGAAGTTTGACTGCATGCTGATCACTCTTTCAGAAAGTTGACCACACACTAAAAAATTTAATTACAAGACAAAATTAGTACAAAACAACAATAAAATTGAGTACAGGCGAGAAAAAAAACAAGTACAACTAGCAAATACATACAAAAAATGAGTACAAACTGAACACTTTGACCACCACAACAATGAGTACAAAACTATTACAATGCCCACAAGTGCATACAAAAAGAGTGCAAAAATGAGCACAATGCAAATAAATTATGAGTACAAATTGAGTACATCACAAAATAATTTGAAAAACTATTTTTATTTTTCATTATTCAGTAAAATTACGAGTGCAAAACGAGAACACACTAAGTACAAACGAGTACAAAACGAGAACAAACTGACTACTAAAAAATGAGTACAAAACTACTACAAAATCGACAAATGCATACAAAATGAGTGCAAAAATGAGCACAAGACAAATAATTTATGAGTACAAAATGAGTACAACACAAAAAAATCTGAAAACCTATTTTAATTTTGTTATTATTCAAAAATGTTACGAGTACAAAACGAAAAAGATAAAGATTTGTTTTTAATTTGTTATGTTATTTGGTAAAATTACGATTACAAAAAGAGGACAACGCTAACAAGTGATTATAAAACATGTACAAAAATGAGTACAATCCAAAAAAATTGAAATAATGAGTGCATTGACCATATAAGTTTTTTTTACTAAGCATACAATATCTCTTTTTTTATGTATTTTTTTGGTATAATTATAGTTTGGAAATTAAAGTGTTCAAACATGAGAATTAGTGAATAATATGCTATATTTTTCAGGCTGTCACAAAAAAAGTTTAAAGATTAGTGACTAATTTAATAATTTCGCAACACTATAAGGACAAAAAAATTATGAGCCTAGGAATTCACTCTATCTTCGCTCAAAGGAGCCGACAGTTGTAACCAGGCCAGATCTCACAAAGCAACGCCATGGCCATAATCAAGGTTCATGAGTTGAGGCAGAAGTCAAAGCAGGAGCTGTTGAATCAGCTCAAGGATTTCAAAGCTGAGTTGGCACTTTTTCGCATTGCCAAGGTCATCGGAGGTGCCCCTAACAGGCTCTCCAAGAAAAACGTGGTGAGGTTGTCTATAGCGCAGGTGTTGACGATGATATTGCAGAAGCAGAAAGTGTAGAATGAGAGGGAGAAGGAGATAGAGGAGAAGAAATAGGGACAGAGAGAGAACGAGACGAAAGACGAGAGAGAAATTGTAAAACCCCATTTCATTTTTGTTGTTTTTCAAAAAAAAAATGGATAGCAGCCAAAACGACACCATTTTGGTTGTTGCCCATTTGAACCCAGCCACCCAATTCCCTTCTCTTCCTCACTCACTTCACTTTTACATTTTCTTCTTCATTCAACATACTCAAACCATCCTCTCTCTCTTCAATTTCTTTGCATTAAATCAACATAAAATCTCTCATTCTTCTCTTTTTCTTCTTCATTTTCATGGAAAAAATGGGTGAATGGTTTTGTAACACCTCATCCGTTCTGGTTAGTTTTCTTGTAGTAATCCGTTCAATTTCGATCTGATCTTCAAATGTTCAAGATGTCATTTAGGTGTTTTAATTGATGATTGGATGTTTGATGATGTTTAAGATTGAATTAAGACCTTTGATTTTGGCGGTGTTTGATTGGATTGAATGGAAGAAACAAAATAAATCAATTTGTGAGGAATCAACCTCCTTTAGTCGATCCACGATTCGGGTAGTCGACTAGTACAGTGTATTCTTGGGTATTCAACTACTGCATTGAGTAGTCAACTAACGGGCGTTGCGCTAGTCAAAACGGTGTGTTTCGACAACAACTCTTTATAAACCAATCCGACCCCTCTTCGGCCTTCACTCACATTTTCACTCAAAACTCTCTCAAACTCGTCCTAATCACTCTTCCATTGCCTACCCATCTGTAATACCTTGCTTTTTTTGATTAATTATTTTGATAATTTTCTGTTGAATTTTTGAACTAATTAATTATTTTTTAAGGATTTATTTAAAAAAATATTTTAAAATTTTAAAGTGTTAATTAAATAATTAACAATATTTTGGAGTGCTAAATTATTTTTTTTATGTTTTTGAAATTTATTTTAATTGGAAGAAGAAATAAAATAAGTTTAGTGGGTAAAAATTGGCTAAAAATACATGTTTTGGGCCAAAAATTTGATACTTGTCGTTTAAAATCAAGCTGCATGTCGTTTTCCTTTTTGTCGTTGTTGTCTGTGTATAAGACCGGTTGTTCGCATGAAACACGCGTTCTATGTAGCCGAAACGACAAGTAGTAGCGCACTATCGTCAGCATCGCGTTGCTGTCGTTCACGATTGAAAACAACACCGTTTTGGCTTAATGAAAATGGCATCGTTTTGTTTTTCTTTTAAGCCCAGCATACCTGTGTTTTGTTCTCTTATTTTCTTTCTTTCTTCGTTCCTTCGTTCTTCATAACCCAGAAAACTCAGTCACCAAAGCCCGGTTTCTCTTCATATCTCTCCACATCTAGTTCATTTATTTTCTTTGAATCAAGGTGAGGCTTGAATCTTTGATGATTCTTTTCCCTTATTTCTTGTTTTATTCCATTAAATTTGTTGAGTTTTGAAATTGGTTTCGGGAACGAATAAGCTTCATATCCGAAGCATTTTTAGATGGATTTTGGATTGGTTTTTGTTGGGTTTTGATGGACTTTAGTTGAAGAACATGAAAGCAAGTAAAAAATGGTGGTTTGATGATAGTGATGAAACTGGTGGTTTTGATCTGAATTTGACGAGGACGATTTAGGTAGTTTGTTCTTGTTCTGGATTTGCATTTGCATTTTATACATTCAATACTACCACAATACCAATATCATATTTTGATTTCGTCTGAATTATATTTGCTTCAGCTCCCTATTCTTGTCATCGAGACCAGCCCATACTAGTGGTGCGTGATTGGTCTATCTTTGGACTTCAGATGAGTGACATGTGGTTTAAACATATAGACCGCGTCTTCTCAATATTATCGTTTTTGTTGTGTCTGAGCCTTTATCTGTAATTTGACTAATAATTATTTGATAAAATAATAATCTGATTTCTCTGATAAATATTATTCACTAATTTATTTTTGAACTCTGATATATATTTAAATAAATATTAAATATATATTTTTGTAAATTAATTTTGTTATGTATGTTTGTCTGCTATAAAATATTATTTTAAATATTTTTGGATTTGGAACACATGTGCTACGAGGATAAGCGTATCCTGTGGTATACCATGTGAATGTCCACTTACCAGGATAGTTGATAACCATGTGTCTTGCTAACACATGTATGCTGATTTATTTTTAGTGGCGATGGTCCACTTATGATTTGAGGTCTGATCATAGTCCAATTACTGGATACTACAATATTGTCTGATTGTATATTGTCTGATTTGTTTGTAATGTTTTGAAAATATTTTCCAGAATATTATTATTAATAGTTTGTATATTATGTTATATCTATACGTTTGTGGTATTTTTGAACTATCTTCAAAATGGTTTATGTGTCTTTCCTCACTGAGATTTATCTCACCCCTTTCCCCTAACATTTTTCAGTTACACTTTTGGCGTTCAGTACCTGTTCAACTTCTGGTACTCATTGAGGCATTCTTTTGATAGTGAGTGCCCTTTTTTTCGGGCTCTGTATATTTTGTAGTAGAGTTCCATACCGATTATTGTTGGGTTATGGGATTTACGTTTTGTATTTTGATTTTATGATATTACGCTTTCCTTTTGTTATACTTATACATATTTGTATATATATGTACATTTTAAATTATAAATTATTTTTATTATTTATCTGTAATGATTTAATAAATGTTTTTACTAATTGAATAGTTTGGTTAGTATATTTGATTTCTAATGCTTGTCCGAGATGGGTCGGACTTCCTTAGACGGTTTATCTTGTACGCCAGTTACGGTTCGATTTTGGGTCGTGGCAAATGTGGTATCAGAGCATCTTAGGTTCAGTATTTTCTGGGTTGGTATTGAGCATAGGTATTTTTTATAGAGTCAATTTGATTTGCCTTTGTATACCCTTCTGATATATACACCTCGGTACTGTGGCAATCATCTGCATTCTGATATTTGTATGCACGGTTAATTTTTCTATTGTCTGTAGATATGGATTGCCTATCGTTTGGTAGTCTTAGGCATATGTCAGTTGAGATCGCCGCTCATTCTGGGGCAAATTCGCATGATGTTCATAATGCATCAGAGGTTACAGCGCTAGCACCTCAGCCTGATCCACTTGAGCGATTTGCTTTAGCTCTCGAGCGTATTAAGAGGCTTCTTACTGATCAGACGAGTAGAGTTCAGCCAGTTACAGTAGCACCAGTACCACCTATTCCTCAGCCTCAGCTTGAGATGGATGTGGTGACTGCTCTGATTGTTGCACCTATAACACTGCGAGATGATGCTGGAGATCTTTTGGATAGATTCCTGAAGCTCAAGCCCTCAAAATTTGCTGGCAGGATGGGAGAGGAGCATTGTTTTGATGTCCAAAGCATTATTGATGATGCCGACAGAGTCAGACTTGCTGCATTTCTGCTGGATGGCCGAGCAGTTGTTTGGTGGCAGACTTATAAGACTCAAGGATGTTTCAGTTGGGCTGAGTTCAAGAATGAACACGTTATGACCGTTCTTCACTGGAGTATTTGGGATAAGAAAGCGAATGAATTTAGTGAGTTCCAGCATGAGTTGGGTATGTCAGCTACTGATTACGAAGAGAAGTTTAAGGAGCTCAATAGGTATGCTCCGGATGAATGCTAGAGTGAAGATGCATTAGCCAGAAAGTTTCAGAAGGGTTTGTTATCCTGTTTTGGTAGATTAGTGGCGAGCCACAGGTTGGTTATTGTGAAGCAAATGGTCGAATATGCTAGGGGTATAGAGTATATAGAGGAGAGGCACCCTCGTGAGCCTAAGAAGAAGGCGTGTTTAGGAGGTTGATTAAAGTCAATGTAGGTGTTTGGAAACGATTTCTATCAGTTGGATCGAGAGTAAGGTGTTTTGGGGTAATTTTATACTGAAAGAACCAAAAGCATAATTTTTGAATGTTTGAGGCCTAGGTTATGATTCTGAATAATCGGAGAACTATACTTGATATTTTGTATATTTGGCGTCAAATTTGAAATTCTGGATAGTGGATGACTGATTTATAATTTTGGAATATTTTATGGATTGATTTATAATTTCCAAACGTTTGGGGACTAATCCATAATTTTTTAATGTCTTAGGGACTAAAGTATAATTTTGTAAAATTTGAGGGATCAAACTGTAATTTTATGTAGATTTTGATTTTCGAGACGAGAGCGCTAGATCTCCAATCCAAATAGGTTTTTGACGTCGCTTTGGGCTTAGGTCGTGTATTTGCATTGCATATATTTTCAGTACTGCCACAGTACTAGTACCACATTTTGATATTCCTATGATATGTTTGTTTAAACTTCTTGTTCGTGCCAACATGACCAATCTCTGACTAGTGATACGCGATTAAACCGTTCTGCTTGGACATCCATATGAGTGAGATTGCAGCTTTAGACATATAGGATGTCTTCTAAACCCTATATGTTTTTGATGTGTTTGACGATATTCTGAAATATGAATAATTAATGGTCTGGCTAAAATAATAATCTGACTTACGTGATAATTAATATTATATATATATATATATATATATATATATATGTGTGTGTGTATATGTATATTCTGCTCTGCATGCTCGTCTGCTATGTTATTATACATTTATACTTTTGATATGGGGAACTTATGGTACTAAGGTAAACGTAGTATTTGGTATACCAATGCAATGTTAAGGCTCACTTACTAGGAATTAGTTCGCAATTTTTTGGGATTTTTTATTTTTGACTAGAGGGTTAGATATTCGATTGAATAGGTTTCTCAACGACATCGAGGATTTGGGTCTGCATTTGCATATCATGCATTTGGTATTGCTACAATACCACATTTTGACATTACTCTGATTATATATGTTTTCAGTTTCGTGTCCGTGCCAGCAAGACCAGTTGTCTACTAGTGGTGGGTGACTGGGTCATTCAGCTTGAACATCTAGGTGAGTGAGATTGCAGCTCTAGACACATAAGTTGTGTCTTCTAAATTTATATTGTTTTTGTTATGTCTAGACTATATTCTGTAATACGGACTAATTAAGGGTTTGGCAATTTAAAATCTGACTTTTGTGATATCTATGAAATAAGAAAATCTGCTTTTTTGAAAATTATTATATTATAATTTTATGTAATAAATCTTTTGATCTGCATGTTCGTATGTTATTATTTATTTATTTATATAATATTCTAATATGGGAAACGTAGCTACGAGGTACGTAGCCTTTCGTATACGACTACTTTATCAAAAGGCCCTAATTACCGGGGCAACGTGTGTCCAGCCAGATACTCGTAATTTTTTGTCTGGTGGCTTTTCCACAATATTGATTCCGTTTGTTTTTGGTCCCATTATGTGACTCTGTTATATATGAATATATTTCTGATATTATTTAATGACTGCATGTTATCTGCTTTGTTTGCAAATTGTTTCGAAAAAGGATTTTCAAACAATATTATTATGTTCGTAGTGTGTATATGTGTGTTACGCTAGTATATTTACATGTGGCACTTTCAAATTGTTTTCAAAATAGTTATATGAGCCCTGGAGGTGATCTAAAGTATTGTCTCTCACTGATTTCACTGATCCACTTAACATTTTTCATGTATTTATTTTGATATTCAACAACCATTCGACAACTTGATTTCAGTGAGGCACCTTCAATATTAGTGAGTGCCCTTTTGTTCGGTCTCTGTGTTTATTTCTGTATTAGGATTCCACACCCGGATTCTAGTGGGTTACTGGGTATCCTTTTGTATTTTGAGTTTTGAGATTTTACTTATTAATATTCTCACTTTTACTTTGGTATATTAAATTATATTTTGTTATATTGCTATTTTAATTATAAAAATGTATATTTGTTTATTATTAAATTGATTAATAATTGTTTTAGAATGAATAAGTTGGGCAGAATATCAGATTGAGTTAAATATGCCAGCACCCCAAATGAAATACCGAATTTGATAAATATACAAGCACAATTTCAATTTTGACAAATGGAAACATGCTCAAACTTTTGTTCAGAAATTCCACTTTTTTTAAAAAAACTTATTTTGAAAAATGTCAGATGGAGACTTTTGAAGATATTTGGAGACCACTTTTTCGAATACGATAAATAGACTTTTGGGAAACACTGAAGACTTTTGGAGATTTTTAGAGACTTTATAAATCTGACATTTTTGCAAGTAGTTTGGAGTTTGTTTATGCTTCTGGGAAACTATTTGGATTGGGCATCGAACTAATTTCTGTATTTAATTTCAGTATAATTGTGTGATTTTCTCTATCTGAGTCTCCAATGCTTGTGCAAGATGGGTCCGGCCCCTGGTTTGGTTCGCCTCGTATGTCGATCATGGTCCGATCTCGAGTCATGACAGAAATTGACTGAAACGGACTAAGGAAGGGAAACGAGGAGGAGGAGAAGGATGATCGAGGAGAGAGGAGAGGGAGAAGTCATGCATAGCAGAGAAAGAGACGTGTAAGGGAGAAGAGAGTCGAGAGGAAGGAGAGGTAAAAATAATCAGAATCAAGTTTATAAAGCACACATGTTTTATCTATTTTCAACATTTGAGAAATTTAAATTTTAATTGTTGCATAATAGATATTAAAAAATATGTAGTAACATTACTGAAATTTAAATAAAAAATAGTATATATATATTTGCCTTAATTGAATAGGTAGTTTACATAAAACTAAAGTTATAATGGATAAGGTGTAAAATTTACCCCCAATGTTTGGGCCAAAGAGTAATTCGACTCCTTCTGTTTTTTGTTTTGTTTTGTTCAAATGTACCCTCACCGTTAAAAAAAAGAGCTCACATTTGCCCTTCCGTTAGCAAGTCAGCTAACAGATGGGGCTCATTTACCGTTAAATTTTGATGATTTGGCTGTTAGAATAGACACTTCAACCTATTTTGCTCTTAAAAAATAAACACGTGGCAATCTTCAAAACCAAATCAAGCTTAAAAAACCAAAACCAAAAATCAACTAAACAATAAAACGAAAAGCTTAACTCAAAAACTCAATCTAAAAAATGAAACCCAAAAAATTAAACCATCTTGCCTTGTTCTTCTTTCCTCCACCCCATCCTTCAACCTATTCAACACAAAGCAAAAGCATTCACCAGCAATAAAAATATTCAAGTCCAAAAATATCAATACAAAAGTTTCTTTTTTCTTATATGTTATCAATACTAAAAGTTGGATCACGTAAGATTTTTAAGAATTTTATGGCGCAAGCTAATCATAAGAAACAAGTACATTAAGAATTCATATTCGATTGCTAACATCAAAAATCCAGAATGTCTCGACAATTGCTTCAAAAAATTACAGTCACAACAAATTCAATATATTAAAGACACAATCTTTTCATAGCATGATGACTTAAACAACACCGATAACATATACCTATCAATAGAAAATGAAACTAACAAATACCCAATTGACAATAGTAAAAAAAAATCCAAACTAAACTTTCTTTCTTTCTTCCATTTCTTCATCATGAACCAAACAGAAAATCGAAAGAGACAATAACCGCACTCAAAGTTTTCACAAGACAACAGAAAAGAGAGAACAAAATAAATAGCTTTAAAAGTACGAAAAGAGAGAAGCTCAAAGGATCATAACCTTTCCCCTACTCCGTTCTCCTCCGTTTAACTTTCTCCTATCAATGAATAGCCTTAAGTGGACAAAAAAGAAACCAACCCCCTACCAAACTGAACAGACTGTTGAAAAAAGGTAGCTCAATTCAGTTTTGTTCTTTCGGTTTGTATGATATTTGGTCTGCGGTTTGTTCATCAAGTCAGTTATGTTCGGCTATTACTATTAGTATCGGAAACCGCACTCCCGAACAAACCGAAAACAAAAGCCTGGTTTGGTTGGGCCAACCGACAAATCAACCAACCGAACCGTTTTTTTTCCCCCAGAAAAACCCTCAGCTTCGAATACACCAAGCCGGATTCTTTTGAACCCTCATCCCTGCTCACTCAGTTCTCCTACTTCCACACTCGCCGCCTTCCACCGCCGCCGCTCACTTAGTTCTCATCATCTTTGTGTCAGCTCAGTTTCCAATTTCAGGTATGTGACTCTTCAATCGTCGTTTCTTTTTTTTTTTCATTCTCTGATACTTATCAGTTATTTGTCAATCTTAATGTTGATTGGCGTCTGGTGAACTGATGATTGGTGATGTTGGGTTGAGATTATTTCTTTTTGTTTGTTCTTTTCTTCCAATGATGATGGTTCTTTTGTCTTAGATAATTTTAATATATTTTGAGATGAGTCTTTATCAGTTAACCAATACAAATTTTGCTATTAATTTGGCAGTTGTAACCGTATTGATATTGCTGTTGCTGTCAGTAATGGAGTACCTGAGCCCTGAAGGACTCCGTTTGGATGGTCGCCGCCCGTTGGAGGTATATGCTTCTCACATTGTACCCTCTTGTGCTTCAGAGTTCTCTTACTTTTTTTTTTCAGCTGTGAAACTATATTTATTTTAGTATTCTTGTTTTTAGATGAGACAGATTCGAGCTCAGATTGGTGCTGTGGCGAAAGCGGATGGGTAATATTTTTGCTGCATTTCAGTTCTTTTATAATGACTCTTTTGTTATGAGATAAAGTCTGGATTTTGCAGTTCTGCTGTTTTTGAAATGGGGAATACCAAAGTTATTGCTGCTGTTTACGGGCCTAGGGAGGTAATCTAGTTTTTTTCTTACTTTCTCATAACTTGTAGATGGATTGATTGTGGTTTAGTTGAGTACCTGATTCTTGTTTTGTTTCTTCTTTAAGGTTCAAAACAGAGGCCAGCAGATAAATGACCAGGCATTGGTTAGTGTTAACATTCGTATGGTAGTTATCTGATTGTTTATACTTTCCTGTTGGTTGATCTTTATATTTTCTTGAAACTTATCAGGTGAGATGTGAGTACAGCATGGCTAATTTCAGTACAGGAGATCGCATGAGAAAGCCGAAAGGTGATAGGTACACTACTCTTCTTTTCTTGCAAAGTCGTTTTTGAGAAAAAAAGAATAGAGAAATATCAGTGGAATGTGTGCAGCTTTTTGGTGTATGCTGAAAATTTTATTTTGTTCAATATTTGGGGGTGCTTTTAACTGTGTAACATTGGAAAACTACATATTGGTAGTCAATTAGATGAAACAAATTTTAAATTTCATTGTATCAACGTTCAGTGGCCAAAAAATGGTTTCTTAACCTTGAAAGATCATATCCATTAATCTGCAATTTTCCCTTTCAGTTGGTTCATACAAGTGCTATTTTATAATGATGAGATTGGCCAAAGAGAATTTGTTCATTCTCATTTGTAATGCTAATAATGATAATATGAGAGAACATTTTAAAGGACATGTATGGTCAATATCAGCTTGTTTACATACTAAGAGTTATTATTTAATTACCTTCTTCATTGTAGTAAATTATTAACCCCAGATGAAGTGTTGTGCCCTTGTTTGTGATTGGTCTTCAATTATAACATTTTCAGCCTTTCTAGCTGCTATTAGTCTGG
>CAODLS011706111.1:0-10254 GCA_948243855.1 Flueggea neowawraea | reverse complement strand
AATCTATCTCAATGTTAATATACATACATTAATATTGGACAATATTAACACACAAATAATGCTAATATCCCCAAAGAATAATACTACACAAATATAGTATTAAACACATGTCTGCCAATTGGATACACGATGGACCTTTTTCAAAGTGTTAAAATAGAATTCATAAGTGGTCGTGCCAACTTATCAAAAATTCTATAAATCATACGATCTTAAAGTAGATCTCTCACTTCTCATGATCTCTCTTTTGCGATCATGATGATCTTGGACATACTAATTTCAAAACGTTCTTACTCACTAGAATCTCAAAGTGTATTTCCTCAACACTTAGGGAATCATGTTTTCATGAAATTCTAGTATAGACCAATAGTTTAACCAATACATGTTATGAGTATTATAATCTTTTGTGAAGTAAGTGAACCTTCGTCTCATTGTACACTTAATGCAAAATTAAATCTCCTTTACGACCACAACCGTCCCAAAGTACTCTTTTTGGGAGTCGTGCAAATTCTTCCTTAATTCACACTATGTTCAATACAAAGTGGTTTTACCTCATTCGTATATTTGTAATAAATTACAAATAAAATGGTATATACGAACTAACGTATTTCTCAAATAATTAAAATCTAATTTCAATTATCTGAATAGGAACCACATTTGCACATTTAAAACTAATTATTTTGAAAACTAATTTTCAAAATAATTCTTGTCATAAAAATGCAATTTCTCACAATTTTTAGCATTATTTATACACCAATAAATTGGGAAACAATAGTTAAAGATCAAAAAATTATGAAAAATATACCAAAAATTTCAAAAAAATCAAAATACATATATACAAAAATTCGTGGTTGAAACACGTGGCACGCACTTCCACGCGCCATTTGGAGGAACATATGCGCGTACATGCGCCAACACATGTAGCACACGGCCGCACTGAACTTTCGCCACGTGTCGCTGTCGCGTGAAGCCAGATGTCGTACAACCGTAAGGCCATGTGTCACTTTCTTAATGGTCCACGTCGACCGACATGCACACCACATGTCTCGATGACGTGTACGACATGTGACACTTCATGCCACGTGTCTCCAAATCATTGGATACATGTGATGACGTGGCAGACCAATCAACATGCCATGTGTCCTTGACGTGTATGCCTACGTGTCCCTGACATGTATGCCTACATGGCACTATTTGCCACGTGTCGGGCGTTGATTGGCTACCGACACTCATTTCACATGGCCTTTGACTGACACTTGTCATATTTTTATTGGTCCACGTTTTGGTCAACTTTGACTGGATTCCTCTCTCCGCCAAGTGTTGCGTTCTGAGTGGGTCGCGTGGACGAATCACATATCACCACGTCGATGTTCTTATCAGATGAATAAATTCATCTGGGTATCCTCACTCAGTATTTTTCGATCGGGTTTTCTTCGATTTGATGACCTTCCCGATGGAATTTTGCGACGAAATTTTGGCAGGTAACGTTTTTGAGTTCGCTGATCTCAAATCTTTTGTCAGAATTTCAAAACTCCAACTTTCAGAATTCTACTCCGGACGAGCTCGAATCAAAAATGACGTTCGAGACAGAAAGTCAAATACCAAAAAATCATAGTAGGCATCCTAGATAGAGACCAACAATATTTTTTAAACATATTCAAAAAACTCATGTTAGCTCTAATACCAATGAAGGAATCTCATACCGGTTAATTAATAAATAGTATAATAAATAGGTTCGACTTACTAACCTCGATTCCAGCGGAAGCTAGCAGCGGAGCATAACCAATTCTATGTTGGTCTTGCGAGCAAACCACGGTTGAAATGTCAACGGAAACACCCGGCTGTTTCGCAGTCTAGATGCCACATGTGATCTGTGCAGGACTCGGGACAGGAGGTCGAACCTCGCTCTCTCCCGGTGGAGAGCTCTCTCTCTCCCTCTCTTTGGAGTGTGTGTTGTTTGAATGAATGGAAAGGAGCAAGGCTCCTTATATAGCCTTCCAAATGCGCTCGTGGGCCTTACGAACTTATTTCATTCCCAACTCAATTGGGCTTACCAATGGGTCTCGGTTCACGGTCTCGATTCATACCTTGACCAACCGGATTTGGTTCTTCTCAATTGGACTTTCCAATTGGTCTCGACCCATAGTCTTGATTCACACCTTAACCGACCGAGTTCGGTTCACCCGTCATGGACGGACCGTATTTTCCAACACATATATTAACAATTAACAATCTGAAGTAACAAGTTGATATGAAAAGATTAATTGATATTCTTGAAGCTAGTCTTTAGCAGACAACTATGACTTTCAAAATTGGAATTCTAAAACCCATAAACAGTATTAGTTGATTGACAACTGGAAAATAAAATTCAACCACGGCGGTAGAAGGTGGTCGGAATTTTTTTCAAACTGCTTTCTACAAATAAGTTTCCGTCAATAACAATTTTTACTGCAGTTTTTTTGGTATTGATAAAATTAGTCAACAATCAAGTATAGGTGATCTCAAGTTAAAATGATCACATGATTAATTACTCAAAAATGTGACCAAATAGTACATCATAATACATAAATTTTGGTATTTTAGATGTGTTTAATTACTAATTAGGACAGGCGCATTCGATCTAAGCTTTATTATGTTCTTCTATCTAAGCTTCATTATGTTAGAGTGAAGTTTGTTCCTAGATCAGCAAATTGTTAGCTCACTATATTGCTGGAGCATCAGGTAGACCATTTGATTCATGTTTGACTTCGGTTTTATACTCTACTACAGTTTTTTTTTCTTTCTTCGTTTTGAAACTCTCTGCTACTGTTTCTAGTTATTAATGAAAGTTCTCATTCCAGTTCAAAAAAATTACTAGTGAGTATATTTTTTAATTAATTAGATCATATGTTTTTTTTACAAAAAAAAAGAGTTTGAGAGAGGTTATGATGAGGGAGGAGACGGCTGTACAATGGTGGTAAAAGGCACACATAGAAACATGGGGTGGACACAGAGGGGCAGTGGGTGGTGCAGACGCAGGATATGGTCCATAACAGATTATTGTTGATTCGCCATATTCATCACCAGCTTTCCTTTTTATTTTCTCAAGAAGTCCGTCACTTTCCATTCTCAAAATCACCCCTAACCTCTTATCTATCAGTTCAAAATTCACGTCCACTTCAAAAATTTATGGTCAATTCAAACAATGACTTCTCTGAATTTTCAAATAAGAAACTTCAAACGAGTTGCACGGTTCAATCATAATTTATTCCCCTTCTATTTGAGAATATATGCAACTATAAATGATTATTTTATTTCTTGTTCAATTTATATTAGAAATCCTTAAAAAAACCATCCCAATGTTATCAAACTATAAATTTATCAATACATCTATTTATTATCATTTCATTGTTTATCATCACTCGAAGGAGGTCTCATCATGAACTGAATAAGTTGGCCGATGCTACGGAACTTCTTTTCAGTAGTACTTGACTATTTGTAAGAATTTTTGTTTAAAACATTAGGATTAAGGAGGAAACTCGTTTTGAGCTCTTTGGAGAACCACTTCTGTGTCGCACTTCGTAGGCTATCATATCACCATCGCATTTTCACACTCATTAAGATTTTGGGTTATGCATTCTTAACATTTATATATCCTTCATTTTCCTACAACTTTTATGTGGTAGTCTTCTCTATTTTTTTCTTCATTAACACTTGCATGCGCAAACATGTAATAATTAATCTCTTTGTATCAGAACATAACAGAGAAAAAAAAAGTTTTAGAAAGGAGAAGATTATGTAAATTAAAAATAAAAGTAGAAGTTTAATAGTGAAAAATAGAAACAAATGAGAGGACATTTTGTAAAAAGAACGTAGAAAATTTCTCCATTAGCTAAGATATTTGTCGAACAAGCCCATATTTTGATAAATAAATAATAATATAGTCCCTCGGTCTCATAGAAATAGTCTATTATTCTTCGAGTTATGCTTAGAACGACTTTCCTCTTTAATCCTAATATTTCTCTAACTTACCAACCGTATTATATATACATATATAATTAGTATTGCAATTGGAGGCAAGAGGTTCAAAATGTGATTACGTCGTCGGAAAATTAAAATATTAATTAAATTAATGAATGCTAACCAAATTCCTCATTTCACAATCGCAATTTTGAATATTATTTCCTTGATGTCTCATGCATGCTTTGCTCGTGCCGCCCCATTTGTCATGTGCATCACTTGTACATCTATAACCTACCATAAATATATATTGAATGTCAAATTAATTCAGTCAAGCATTGTTGAAACATCACCATATATAACAAATTACGTTATTTGATCATCAAGTCTTTTGTTAATGTAATTTAGTTTTGTTTAATTACTTCGAATTAACATGATTATGGACACCTGTTGATTTGTTGATCCAAAATTAATCTTGAATTCGATCTAGAGTATTCTGAACAGGCATAAGAATATCTAATTAGGCCAATAAAGAATCGGTGATTGGTTTTGTGGACCCTTTAATGCGCACAATATTGCATGCTCAATGGGTGCCTAGATTTTCATGTTATCTAATAATTATAGTTGTTACCAAACTCTATCGTCGGAATATTTTGAGATGGTCACTCTTATTATTTGCATGTCTCTTGTACGTCATAATAGAGTGATTTATATATGGTATTTGAACTTTTTATTGCTCATGAAAAATGCATGTAATCAAAGAAAGAAAAGATCTTATTATTTTGATTCTGTTACCTAGTGATAATTGGTTTTCTGATGGAAGTGCATGGCATTTTCTTGGTGCTTTTGTCGCTAGTTTTGGGGTGTAATGGACGATGAGATAACGTATGTGGCAACTTTCTTTTTGGGAAATGCCAAACAAAGTGGGAATAAACCACCAATTAATTAGATTTAGACAGCGATGTTTGGTTTGGAAATTTTGATATAAAAAAAATGTGATTTACAAATTAATCTAATATTTTTCCTTTTAAATATTTGAGAAATCGTTTTCTACACAGAAACTCCCACGGCAGCAGCATGTGCATTAGCACACATCCTTTGAACCATTCCAATTTTCCAAACGATGGTATTCCTAGAATGCCTATATATTTGTTCAATTATGACTAGTGTTGCGGTATAGCGTCCAAACCTACGTTGGTCTTATATAGTTCGTGTACCACGACTATTTTTTGTTGGTTTTAGAAGACATTGAAACGAGTTCCATAAAAATTTGTACTTGCGCCTTTGCGCACGTCTCTCTATTCCAACAATATTTATTTTGATTTGAGCTACCCGTTAAGCTAACTTTGATGAAAACTTACCATTTTATTATAAGTTCGCCCTAATTCGACCGTACAATCTCATTTGTGTGGTATATCTAATCTTTGTTGAATAATAGTACAGTTAAACTATTAGCATCCACATGGTTATAGCTAAAATGATCAACATACTCACCAACACTTATGAGGCCAAAAGGCAAAGACACGGTGGCCAAAACACAATTAAGACGTGACTATACTTGGTGATGGAAATTATAAGGGAGTCGTCAACAAATGCTGCTTGTTGGCGTAAAGAGAAGGAAGGGAGGGAACACTCGAACTGGTAAGGTTGGCCTTTGGCGGGTATTGTCTAGACAATGACATTGATGGATTGCGAGGGTATAGTACTTAGTACGGAAGTTTTTGGAACCATACAAAGTACTAAAAGATTTAGGGTGTGAGACTTGGGTCCAGATTGTGTATTGTTTAGTTGCTATCCAAAACTGCGTCGTATGGTTGCATTGGCAGACTATGCATATGGAGAAATCCCATGCTTTGTGCAATGAATTGGACAAGAAAATGTACCTTGTCGATTGGCACAACATTATAGGAGAGATGGAGATGATGGAAAATTATATGGCCAAACATTTGCATTTCTTTGCATGCAAATGATTGTTATGTTTTGTCCAAATAAAGGAAAAGAATGAATTAGTGTGACGGTACCATCCCACACGTATTTGTTCTTAGTAAATTGAACGATTGATTGGAGAAATTGTTATTTCTAATGAATCCCCAATCCAATTGTTGATTGGTTGGTTTGACTTCTTGTATTATTTTGAGCCCGGTTGATTAGTTTGGGCATATTCTATCAAAACTGGACGTTTTATGTAGGCCTGATGCCGTTGATTGTGAATAATAAAGTGTATATCTTTCCAAATTATGATTTTTTTTACTTGTGAGCTCCAATTCATGCAAACGTAATGGACAATTTAGGTAACAACGAAAACCGTGTTAAGTGTGTAACAAGAAATTGCAATTTATGGGTAGCTGGGAACGAAGGAGGAGATGAATAAGGATGGACGACCACTTGAAGCCAACGAGCCAAAATGTGATTGCAATATTTGGGGTTAATTTTGTTCATGGTCACTAAACTTTTGGTATTTCTTACGTATGATCACAAAAGTCACTTTTGTCCAAAAAGATCACCACGTTTCAAGGATTGGTTCACCCATGGTCACTTCAACAGGATATTTTGAATCCTCCAGCCTAACAAATGACATGACAACTATATTTATAATAATTTTAGCCACAAAGAATGAGATTAAGAAGACTAAGGAATGAGACTAGAAGTGGAGAAAAGAGGCGGTGGGTGGCAACTGCACAGAATTGAAAAGGAGAGGCGGAGGATATACAGCTTTGAGACGACGAGCGTAAAGGAGTGATGACGAAATGGGTTTCACTGTGAACAGAGAAGGGGGCTTCGTTGCATGGTGAGAGAGACAGAGATTCATTGGGATACATGGAGATGAAGAAGAAGATGGATGAAAGGAGACAAACAGAGAAATGAAAAGGATAGACGATGGAGTGATGAGAAGAGATAAGGGCAGAGGAGGCGATGATGTTGTTGGGTGTGTTTTGTGAATTTAGGTTTTAGGGATTTATCTTTGGGTGGGGTGGGTTTTTGAGTTTGAGTTGGGTGGGTGGTTGGATCAAACCATGTATCTTTTGTGAATATCGGTCGGTTGGATCAACAGAATGGTTCAAGTAGGTTCGGTTGTTGCTCACCTCTATCTATGTGGAAAACTTATTTCCATGTGGCTGCCATGTCATTGTTTGGTGAAGGATTCAAAAAAATCGGTTCAAGCGACCATGGGTAAACAAATCCTTAATTACGATGACCTTGTCAGACAAAAAGTGACTTTTGTGACCAAACTTGAACAATATCGAAAGTTTAGCCTCCGCAAGTAAAATTAACCTCAATATTTGTTGTTTGTCAATTGATGGTGGTTGCAGGCTAGTACTAAGTAGTGCAATTACTTTGGGCTTTATGATTTGGACCATTCTAAAGATCCTACTAAAGAGTAGGGTCTGCAAAAAAAAAAAAGATATGGCATATTTGGTCATGTAAGACATAGGACTTCTCAATTATGTTGTTAAAGATGGTAACTCTATCATGCCTTTGATGTTGACAATTGAATCAAAAGATCAATTTTCGGGGATCATGCTAAATCTATGGCTTCTAGGTCTCAATGATCGAAGTCATTCTCTTCATAAAGCACTATTAATTATTATGCTTCGTTTCGACAACAATATTTTCTTTTTAGCAAAATGATGGTAGGTCCAATTTCCCATCCATGAAAATTATCAATTATGATGTCGGTTTTAAGTAGTATGTTGTATTTATATACTGATATTATATTTCATTATAAATCTACTGGATAATTGAAATGACAGTTAAGAACTTGTTTAAAATAGTAAGTGGATAATTTCAAACTAATCTAACATTTACAAAAGCGACAATACAATAAAAAATTGTTATGTTGGACATACACTTTTTAATGTGTTAGTACTTTTATAACTAAAAGATTAATTTTAAATCAATTTAAACAATTGAAATGAGATAAAAAGAAAAATTAACAACAACTAGCATATATACATGCACGATGCGCGTGCTATGTGATATATTCTTTTATGATTTATCGATTATTATTGAAATTTAGTCATTTTGAATTTTTTAATTCTATGCATTTTAATAGTGGTGTTGAATTTTATAATTATTAAAATATAATTTGACAAAAGATAATTTGAAATGTACAAGCTTGAGTTATGTTTATTTAAAAAGAATGATTCTAAATATGAGTGGACTTCTAAAAAATATTGATTAGTCATTTTAATTTAGATCAAAATAGATAAAATATATATTCTTTTAAATTTTGTATTCAGATATTTCGATTAATATTTTGAATTAGTGTATTGTACTTTAGTATATTTTTATAGATATAAATTTTAATATATTAAATTTGATATTTTATTCTATATTCATATTAAGACCGTAAAATCAATTTCAATCTCATTAAAAAACAAATTTTTGATAAAAAAGGAAATTACAATAAAAAATTCGGTTACACTTATTGTAATTAATATATTGACAAAAAAATAGTAATTAATATGATGTAAAAAAATATTTATTTTATTTCATTTATGATATCTAAGAATTGTTGAATAATTTTAAATATTGACATTTGTCGTTAAATTAGAATGACAAATGTTAATATTGTAGGATACCAAATGTCAATATTTTAAGACCAATGTATTCTGTTTTTATATATTATATAAACTAGCACAATACTGGTGCTACACACGGTAAATAACAATATTTTTATTTTAATTGACAAATAATATATTCTTTGTTTTGAAATATTTTCAAAATTAGTACTTGAATAATAAAATTAAAGTATTAGCAAACTAAGGGAGAAACTATAAGTATTAAATATTTGAATTTGATATAAAATTTCATAAATTTAATAATAATTATTTTATAAATTAAATATGTTATTTATTTTTTCTTAGAGAAGTGTATTGATTCATCAAAATAAAAGATTCTAATTCATATATTATAATATTAATTAAGTGAATGTAAATGCATGCATTGAATTAAGACAATATAAGTAATATCATCTTAATTTGATAGAAAGTATCACATTACCACTAATTTTATATGTAATTTTTCCCTTTAAAAAAGAATAATATGTTGATACTTGACCTGCTCACTCTAAATCACTTGGTAATTATAAAAATTATATGTAAAAAATGCGAACCAAATTTTTGACCATAGCATTAAATTTATATAACTATATTTATGTGTGAAATTTTATATAATATGTATTACCTAAGAAAAAGTTATCATTTTTTGTTTTATATTTAAAAGAGAAATTAAAAAAAGAATACACATACCAATCATTTAAAATCAATTCAATTGATAGTGAAATCATACCTAAAAAATCAATATATATATATATATAAGTTAGGAAGTTTTTCCAATTTTATCATTAAGAAGACACTTGTCAAACAATTAAAGAGAAACTGGTCACAAATTTGAGAAAACTCTTTAACTATTATATATATATATATATATATATAAATTAATTGGACAAATACATAATATTAAAATAGACGTTTGATTTGAATATGTCACGATTTAAAAAGAATATAGAACAAACAGAATTCAATATTAGCCTCAAAGCACTAATTGCAACATTGAATCCATTCAAGTTTCCTTTTTTTTCCTAGTTACTTTTGTTCATGAAGGAATCTAGCTATCGGTTTAACAAATAAACAGTATATAATAGTAAGTTCGAGTTACCTACATCGATTTATACGGAAGCTCGACCCAGCCAGCAGTGGAAGAAAAAAGTTAGGATCGGAACTATGTTGGTCTCACGAGCAAACCACGGTCGAATTGTCGACGGGAGTGCTCGTCTGTTTCGCAGCCTAGATGTCATTTTGGATCGGGATTGAAAAACAATGAATGATGGAGGAAGGAGATAGAGAAAGAAAGATTGAGGGAAGGATGAGGGAGGGGAGAAACATTTTCTCCCTCCCTCTTTTTTTTTTCTTCTTCTTTCTTTTATTTTTCCTCTCCTCTTGTTTCTTTCCTCATTAATATTTATAAGCCCTTAAATGGGCTTGAGCCCAATGGGGTTAGCACATGAGTCTTATGGCCCATCTCAATTGGGCTCGCCAATTGGTCTCGGTCCATCGTCCCGGTTCACATCTTGACCGACTGAGTTCGGTTCATCCGTTATGGGCGGACCGCTTTTTCCAACAATATGTGATGATGATGATGCTAGAGTAACTATGCAACTCTTTCACAGAATTCAAAATTTTCACCTTTAATGAATTTGTTTTCATATCTTTTTGGGGAAAATGTTAGTCGGTAGCCAAAAATGATGGTTTTCTTTTTATTCTGTTGTTCTTTCTTTACATTCATAAACTTCCTTTCTGAATGGAATGACAATGA
>CAODLS011706019.1:0-18269 GCA_948243855.1 Flueggea neowawraea | reverse complement strand
GATTGTTTCTAAGGATGACCAATCGAGCCTTAAAATGTTCGACTGTGCCATCAGAATGGAATTTGTTCTTGTAAACCCATATACATCCCAACGCCTTCTTACCCGATGGCAAGTCTTCCACTGTCCATGTGCCATTTTTTTTCAAGTGCCTCAATCTCATTTTTAATTGCTTCCCTCTATTGTGCATCCTTCACTGCCTCAACATAAGTAGAAGGCTCTCATTTTGTTGTCACTGCAGCTAAGAAAACACGATTTTGTAGGGAAAACTTATCACAATTCACATAATGTGTTATAGGATATAGAGTACCTGAGGAGGTAATTGTCTCAGCTGAACACATAGAAGGGCTTACTTTTTGAGTAGTATAAGTCACATAGTCTCTCAAGCATGTAGAAGGAAGCTTTGTTCTTTGACCACTACTAAGTTGTTCTATATTCAACCCATTTGCGGTCTCTGCTTCACCCCCCTCACTTCGTTATTCCCAGCTTCATCAGGAGCATTCAACGTCTCCTGCTCATGTTCGGCTTCGCCATGTGCATTTCCTACTTCATCATTTTATTGCACTAACACTTTTATTTCTTTCACATCCTCATTCTCATTCACATGTTCAAAAATCCCAATGAATTCTGTCCCAACACACCCTCATGTTCAGACGTTGCATCAACACCTGCATATGGAAATTCTATTTCACAAAAAACCACATCATGCCACACAAAGTACTGCTCAACATCAAGATCATAGAGGCGCTTTCCTTTATTCCCAAATGGATACCCAACAAAGATGCAACATCGACTTCAACTGCCAAACTTATCTCTCATCCTATTCAAGTCCCAAGCATAACATAAGCACCCAGTTGTACAAACATGCTCATAACTAGGCGCCTTTCCAAACAAAATTTCATATGGTGTCTTTCCCCCCACAATTTTGAAGGTGTGCGGCTAATTAAATAACCTGTAGTTAAAACACAATCACCCCAAAACTGAAGAGGCAAAATCGTTTGGAACCTAAAAGGCCTTGCTACATTAAGAATGTGACGATGCTTCCTCTCAACCCTCCCATTTTGTTGAGGCGTGTCGACACACAAAGTCTGATGAATTATTCCTTGTTCTGCAAAAGAACTTCTCATACTGGTAAATTCTGTTCCATTGTCACTCCTAACAATTTTCACATCCTCATTAAATTTATGTTTCACCATGGCAAAAAATTAATGGAGAACACGCTCTACTTCCCTTTTATTGATCAACAGATATATCCACATATCTCTAGAGAAATCATCAACCACGGTCAAAAAAATATGAGGCACCACAAGAAGTAGTCGTCCTATAGCTTTGTTATCACTGGGAGTACATACTTCTCTTATTTGCTTAGCTCTAAAACAAATATCACACACTTTATTCTTGTGCTCTCTACTATCAAAAGTAACACAAGGTAACAATTTCACTATCTTCTTTGACGGATGATCCATTTGTTGAGTCTGATTTTGATGATGATGTATACAAAACATCTATGAAAAATGGTACAAAGTTGCAGAGTTGTTGATATTTGGCTACAAAGCACTTTAAGAGTAATCTAGGCACGTTGTTGCACTCAAAAATGGAAACTACACATGCAGCCATTGTATAACGCGTGTAGACGTGGTGAACCTGGAAGCAAAAAGTGCCAGACTTCGATCTAACCACGCAGAAGTAGAACAAGGCATGTATTCGATTATCTACGAACATAGTAGTAGATGCTACGCACATTGACGAGAGTTCAGCTTGATAATGAGGAAACGTGCAAAGGCAGAGGCATGCTGATAAGCTGATCAAAGCATGTTGAAGAGAAAAAGTGCAATATTTAAAGAGTCACTCTACGCACGTAGAAGAGAGTGCAACACACGTAGATTACGATAAGCTGGACTATCTGAAAAAATCAAGATGCTCCTCGGGAATTTGAATTTGAATATTTCCTGACACATCACGTAAAGAATCAAAGGTGCAATCTTGAAGATCAGACATCAATGCATGTTGAAGGAGAAGCAACACACGTAAAACACTACTGAGTGAAAATTGCACATTCTGAAATCCAAAGCAAAGCACATTGAAGTATGATTAATGCACATAAAAGAATGTTCAACGCACATAGAAGAAGAACAAAGTACGTAGATGTTGATCCACTTAAAGCTGATGCCACTGGAGTTTTTGCAATGCACGTAGACTTGCTATCAATGCACGCATAACTCATATGGAACAAATTGCTACGGTATATGGTAGCTACGCACGTAGAAGGCAGTGACGTCATTACTTGACATAATTTCTGTCTGTTACACAACGGCTATTTTAAGGCTCCAACGACTATATTTCTAAGATTAGCTATAAATAGACGTCCCAGACCAGAGAGAAATAAGAGATACATTTGCCAAGATTTGCTATTCATTCTATCTCTCATCTCTACCTTTCTAACCCATTTGAATTATTCACTTGCATTTACTGTTGGATTTGTGTGAACTTGTATTTGCTATATCTTTGAGTTGATTTTGTAACAAGCAAGATTATTTGCTTGGGGTAGATAGGTTTTCTTGTTATGCTTTAAAAAACAAGAGCAGTTGCTAGTGAGCCTTAGAAAACTAGTGTAACGGTTTGCTAGTTAAGCTTGTAAAAACTAGTGGTTCGGTTTGCTAGTTGATCCCGCAAAAACTAGAGGTTTGGTTTGCTTGTTTTATCCTGAAAACAAGTGGATATGGTTTTCTAGTTGAACCCGCAAAAACTAAGGATTCGGTTTGCTTGTTAAGCCTGCAAAAATAAGTGTGTAACGATTTTCTTGTTGAGCCCGTAAAAACAAGGTGCAACGGTTTTCCTCTACCAAAAAGTCAGGAAGTTAGTAGATTGAAATTTTTTAGTGGATCTAGAGAAGTGGACGTAGGTCAAGAGGACCAAATCACTATAAAATCGGGCTTTGATTTTCTCTCTTCCTTACTCTCTTACTTGCTTTGCATTTGCATTATTTTGATTATGAATTAGTGGTTCTATTGCTTCTTCATTTTAACTTTGATTTGTTTGTAAAAGAATTTGTTACTTGCTTTGATTTGCATTTAGTTTTTGAACAAAATTTTTAAAATCCTTAAAACTTTAATTCACTTCCTTCTTGGAGTGCCATTGTATAGTGAGACCGAAACTAGTGTTTTTCAGTTATTTCCTTAAAAAACTCAAAAAAATTTCATTTCAATTTATGGTGTTACTTATACATAATGGATAGATTGGGAACAAATATTTGGTGTTGGGACTGGTTTCCTCTTGCTCACTACCTATATCCCCGACATTCACAAATGGAGGACATGTGTAATACCCTGTATGTTCCGATCAATTCACTGTAGCGTTCTGACCAGATTCTAACAAGGTCTTTAGTGGAACGTCATTAGACTTTGAACGATCTTAGTTCAGTCCTAATTTGAACCACGAATGATTGAAGTGATGCTTGGGTCTTTGAAAATATTTGAGAATGTTTAAGAGTGTCATCTATAAATTTTTTGGGTGTGGTTAAGTCCCGAGAGTGATGAGATTTATGGTTTGAAGCTAAGAATACATTTGGGATGTGATTTTGCGAGCGTAAAGCTTGTTGGAAGTCATCTACATGCACAGAAGGGGTATCTACGCACGTTGAGCATGATTCGAATGGGTATGTGGGCTGTGTAGGCTTTATGTGTGCGTTGTTGTGGTTTTATGCGCGTTGATCATCACCTGGACATAAACCATAAGCAATCAGAGCCATCTACGTGCGTTGTACATGTAGTACACACGTTGTTTTTCATCTGGGGATAAACCGTGGATTCTTGAGCCATCTACGTGCGCTGTAGGAGGGAACTATACACGTTGATGTTGATCTGGATTGAGTCGAGAGTGTCTGAGCACCGTCTACATGCGCTGTTGGAAGCATTTACTCACGTTGATGTTCTTCTGCGTGCATATATGATGAAGAACACACGTTAATGTGGCTAGAAATGCTGAAAATGTGTGAAACGCTTCGTTTTGTTGAGATGGGTTTATAAATACCCCTCTGCGACCATGGTTCGTCATTTTCACTCGATTTCTCAACCAAAACTCTCTCAATCTAGTCTGAATCTCTCTCTCTCCTTGGTCACCTATCATTCCTTAACATCATCTGAGGTAAGATCAAGCTTCTAAACCTTTCTTTTACTCATTTTCTATAAGATTGTTCATATTAGGGTTTTGAATAAAAATGCTCATAGGTTCGAATTCGTGCTATTCTGTTGGAATGATGGTTAGGGGTTGTTGATTCAGGATGTAGGGAGTTTAGAAACACTTAGAGATAGATTGAAATCATAAGAATTAATCATGTTCATAAATGGGTTTGTTTTTGGTTGAATTTGAGTTTGAGTTTCAATTTTCGGATGATTCTTGATTAATGGATGTTAGAGGATGCTAGAATATATCAGATAGGACTTAGATAAATACGATTCAAGCTTTGAATCGAAAGATTTGATGAGTTTTTTGTGGAGCTAGGGTTAGGTTCGGGTTTGATGATTTTAGAACGATCTTGATGATTATTTGTGGAATCTGAGGTTAGATTCATGTTGAGGGGATCGATTTGAGTCAGGGTGTATGATCGGTTTCGTTGGGTATCGAACAGAACATGATTTTGGTGTTTTTACAAATATATTCTGTCATGGATAGATTTGTAATTTTGAAAACTCAAAGTTTAGATTTTTAATTTTGGAGAACTCGGGCACCTATTTGTAATTTTGAGAAATTAGGCAAAATTTGTTCTGACTTAAGGAAAACTGCTTAGTACTTTCACGATAACTTTGAGTACTGTTTTGAAATTTGTTAAGCCTCGACGACTAAAACGTAATTTTACACTGATCGGGATCCAAACTGTAATTTTATGTAGATTTCGTATTTAGGGTTGAGGTTGATGGATTCTCACCCGGGATGGATTTTTAGTGACTACGAGGGTTTGAGTCTGCATTGCATTACATACATATTCTGTAGTGCCACAAGTACCGTATTTGACTCTATTGTAATATGTCTCTGTTCTTAGTTCATTTTAGTTCTTGAGGCGACCAGTCATTCACCAGTGGACCGCGATTGGATTATTAGCTCGGTGTTTAGGTGAGTGGATTGCAGCTTCAGACACACATGCTGTGTCTTCTAAATTATATTATTTTTTATGCGTCTGGCTCTTTGCATGAAATCTAAAATAATTAAAGGATAGAAATCCTAAAATCTGTCTGTGTGAAACTTCTGTTGTGAAAAATTGGATTTTTCCTCTGAGAACTTTTGATAGTTTTGAAAATAAATATTATGATTTAATATTTATTTTAAATTTCGGTAATAAACCTTTTGTATAGATTTCAGAAATGTTTTGTAGAAAATATTCTTTTTGGATTTAAGAATATTTTCTGAAAGAAATGTTTTGTTGTGAAATGAGTGTTCTGATCTGAAAAGAATAAATGTATTATGTACCTTGAAATATTTTTGGAATAAATATTTTGCCTGAAAATCTGGAGATGATTTTTTTTGTATTTAGTTATGTTTTCAGCAAAAACATAATGATATGGGACACTTGGCTACGAGGTAGCGTAGCCTTTTGGTATACTAATACCCTGTCAAGGCCTTAGTTACCAGAGTAATATGGTAGTCGTGTGTTCGACCTGACACACGTAATCTGTCTGATCCGTCTGGTGGCATAGACCACACCTTTGATATATGTTTGATCTAGTCCCATTGAGTTGGAATATTTTCTGTCTGAAAATGTTTTCCTTTTGAAAATATTTTCAAATTTCTGTCTGAAAATACTTTGGAAAGTTTTCGTCTAGAAAAAATTTGGAAATCTCTATCTGAAAATATTTTATAAATATTTTGTCTGAAAATGATTTGGAGATTTCTGTCTGAAGCTATTTTGGGAAAATAAAGACAAGTTTTTGGTAAATCGATTGGAAGGAAATAGTTTCGGCTATTTCGTACTTTGAAAACTAAATATTTTTATTTGGAAACTATTTTTAATAATATGTATATTCGTCTGTTGGTTGCCTTGTCTACAAAATATTTCGAAATGATTTTAGAAAATAATATTACTCAGTATATAGTGTGTATACGTACGTACAAGTATATTTGTATGCGATGTATTTTGAAACTGTTTTTAAAATAGTCTTTGTGAGGCACGTATGAGGATATCTGAAGTGTTGTCCCCCACTGGGTTTCTTTTCTTTTCTTTTCTTTGTTCCTTTTTACTTCTTATTTCAGGTACTTGTAGCGGTTGTTGATCTTTCGCGCTCAGTGAGGAGTTTGATCAGCAGCGAGTGCCCTATTGTTCAGGCTCGACCTTTAGTGCTGTTAGATGCTCCACATACCGAGTAGTGGGTTATGACCTATATTTGAATTTGAAATGGTTCAATTGTTTGAAATTTATATTTATTTATTTAATGGTTTTATTATTATTAATATTCGAGAATATTATTACAAAAGTTTATTTTGTTAAACGATTTTAATTTGGCTAATAAAATGTATTTGGGTATTAGTTCTGTAATCCGATGCTTGTACGGGATGGATCGAGTTTTCATAGATGGTTCGCCTCGTACCCCGGTCATAGCCCGATTTTGGGTCGTGACAACATGATTCATATTGAGGAGTATTTTCTTGTTCCTCATTCTCAAGATTTTCGGCTGCATTAGTTGGATCCTCAGCTGCTGCTCCAGTTGCTCTATCTTTCTCATAAACATAATCAAGCTCATCATAAAAAGGGAATGATTTTTTCCTTAAACCTGCTGCATTAAGATGACTTTATAAGAAAATCATAATGAAATTCTTCAATTAGTATATCTGAATATAAAGATAGTGACTGTGTAAATAAAATAAAAAAGCTGAAAAAAAATATGTACAATCTAACCTTAATTCAATTCTCCCAAACTTCATTATTACAAGTGATGCACTTATTTCCGTCATCCCAACCAAATCCACTATATCTTGGACCACGCATATCAGCTATGACATGATATTGTTTTCTTAAAATTTTCACCCTAGAGTCAATATGCGGTTGAACCCACATTTGACAATTAGAGATCTTTTCCCTCATTAGCCTCTCAAGCTCAACTTGATAACTAGACCTAAATTGGCCATTATCTTGCTTCCACCCTTTCATGTTAACAAGTTCCACTAATGAGACAACCAAAGCTTTATCTTCTTTTAATGACCATCTCACACAAATCCTATGAGAATTTGAACGGCTTTTGGCTTTTCTTTTGCTACTTATATTATTGGAAACTCTTTGTCCAATATTAAAACCATCCATTCCTAAATATAAAATGAAATTACAATAAGAAAAAAATAGTTGTACAATCATATAACATGAAATCAATTATCTAATGAATGCGTGATCTAATGAATACAACAGTCTTGCTACACATTTGCATGATCTAATGAATGCATACGTTCTAAATTTGCAATCTAGTAGTAAATATGTTACAAGAGCTGCTTAGTTTAAGGCTACAATTTTTCCCTAACGTGAAAAAAGAAAACATTAAAGTACCATTTTCCCTGTCCAAAGCCTCTTTTCATTTTTAATAACACGAAAACAAAGAATTCAAAATCTCAAATATACAGAATTTGTATTCTACAAATTGATATCACTAATAAAGTTAAAATCTAGACGAGCATATATCACTGCCATAAGAGATGTATCATCAAAAGAAATATTCGCCATGAAAGCCTATAAAAAACAATCTTTTTATAAATCCAACAATTGATGCTTCATATTATTTTTGACAAATTAAAAGCAAAATTTTAATTTTCAATATTCAGATTTCAGTGTTAAACAGTGATCTGTATAAGTAGCTCCACTGGATCCGTATATTAATATATGTAGTAATGCTTACAAACAAGTGAAGGGTCCGTATTGTACTTCTCTCCATCACAATTCGCATGATAAATAGGTCGATTTTGTTTAGAGCCAATTGAAGCTCCATATTAAAGTTAAATTCAAGTCTATTCAGAAGCAACATTTTCTATTTGAATAGGAGCTTCATTCTTGTATCAACTACTGAAACCAATGAGCTTAGCAATACTCAAAAGTATAATCTCATCATATAAGAAAAAAAAAACTCACAGATCAACTAACTACTAAGTAAGAAATTGTAAAAAAAAAAAAACTTTAAAAATGAGAACTGAATGTACCTTATGCCTAGTTCATAGTTTCAATAGCAATTAAAAATGTATATAAATAATAAAATCAAAGCATATTTATTGGTACAAACAAAAGAGACCGCAATTATTTCCTCTGTTTGATTGTCAGTGATTCTGAAAGAGACACCATTGTATAGAATTTGTTTAATGGAATTGATTTATTGAATCAAAATGAACCTGGTTTAAGAGGTTACAGTCGTGCAGTTATACATGCTATATTATATAATCTAGATTGTTCAAAGCTTATTTAATGGATTGATTCCCATCCATGAATCAAAAGAGACTATTTATCATAAAAAAGAATAGGAATTCCATACGGAGTTTATATGCTCTTGTTTGATTTGTGGAATTCTATTTCTGCATAATACTCATTCCACAATTTTGTGGAATAACAGTTCTTAGAATAGAGTTAAGAATTACAATTCTACATGCACAAAGAATTAAGCTGATGTATGAATGTCTTTAATATCCTTAACAATTTTTTCTATTCCAAATTCTATCCCTATCATTGTTTCAACTCTCTGATCGTTGTGGTTTGAAATTTCCTCTGACCATCACCATCTCCGCCGCCACAACTGCCACAGCTGTCTAAATAGACAACAACCACCACCAGCACTGCCCTAGACCGCCACCACCACTCCTAACCATTCGAAATCCCCTCCAAACACCATTGAAATAACATATAATGAACCACCACTCTCATCTTCGGTCCACCTCCATAATTGCCACCACGATCGCCATCGTGCCGTCACATCCAACAGCTCTGAACTCCGTTCTCCACTTCACAATGACGTTCGGATCATGCTTGAGGTCACCGCCGGAGAACACGATCTGGAGGGAACCGATCTGCTTGAACCGAGAGAGGATTAGACATTGGGGATTGGGTCGGGTCAAGGGACATAGTCATTAGAAGATGCACTTAAAGATGGATTGAAGAAGAGGATGGAGGAGACATGGCGGCGGTGGGCACGAGAATATTGGTGTTTGATTAAGATGGTGGCTAGGGTTTTCTTCTTAGCAAAAGGGAGTCGTGGGCTGGACTTTGCTTTCTTTTTTTCAGAATATTGTTAAAACTAATTGATTTTTTTTTTGGTCATTTAGATTTGAAAGGTCATTTATTTTTTTTAAATATCGAATTCATTTCTAAATGGTTTGTGAAATAAAATTTAATTTATGACTACAATCACAAATACTTCAGATTAATAAATTTACATCTAAAAAAATATATATTTATTTATTTTAGGTGTGTAATGAATGGAGAGGAAGAAATCATTTGGGTTCTAGAATTCGTTCAACTAAGAATTGATGTAGTTGGACTTTTTTTGTTCTAGTTTTAGAATTAAATGATATTTTATGGATTTGTCATTTAATAGTTTCATTATATTTTAATAAATTATTTAGTTTATCATTTTATTAAGTTGTTCTGTTTATTATTTTTCTATTATATTTTATTCTTATGTTTTTAAAACATTTATTTAAATAAAATACCAAAAGTACAATATTTAATTTTATTTGAAAAGTTAGAGACAAAATAGTCTTTTTAAATAATTTATATTCTACTCCTTACAATATTACATTCAACCAAACAATGGAATAGAATTGTTATTCCAAATAACAATTCTATTCCATTGTTTGGTTGAATGTAATATTGTAAGGAGTAGAATATAAATAAAATAACAATTATATTCCACATCGAATAACAATTTTATTCCATGTAATTTTATTCTATGAACCACATTGCCCCTAAATGAGTTCTAATCATTCACGCACCGACCTCATATATTTAATAACTCACTCATCTTGTGATTTTGAATCATTTTAAATGACTCTGAAACTGCAATGTTTGTAACCAACAATAAGCACGAAAGAAAACAACAATGGAAACATCTCAGAGAAGAAATGTTATGGCACCTTTATCAACACTCAACGACTAATGCCGCTATGGAAGCATTCTTGTAATATCTCTCTCGTTTCGATCAAATCTCTGTAGTGTTCCGACCGATTTCGACAATGTCTCGAATAGAATGTCATTCGATCCCAAATGACCTTAGTTCATTTCCAATTGGATTTGTTTGGAAAGTTGGAGATGATGTTTATGGTGATTGGAAATGTTCACAATAGCTCTAAGATGAATCTTACACGAGTTTGGGTGTTGTTAGGTCCCAACAACGATTGGAATTAATAATGTAAGTTTGGAATGCGGATTTGAGCATGTTAAGGTGCGTTGGAGGTCATTAACGCACATTGAAAGCCAACTGTGCGTGTAGAGCATCATTGAGATGGATCATGAACGTGCCTAAGGCCTTCTGTGTGCGTTGGAGTGGTTCTACGCATGTTGATCATCACCTGGACGTGAACCGTGAGCAATTGGAGCCATCTACGTGCATTGTACATGTAGAACGCACGTTGTTCTTCATCTGGGAATAAACCGTGGAGATTTCAAGCCGTCTACGTGCGCTGTAGTAGGATCCACACACGTTGATCATGACCTGGGAGCCATCTACGTGCGTTGTAGGAAGGAACTACGCACGTTGATGTTGATCTAGATTGAGCTGAGAGTGTCTAAGGATCGTCTACGCACGCTGAACAGGCACCTATGCACATTGAACTACTTCTATGTGCGTATATGAGGTACTACGCACGTTAATGTGACCAGAAATGATGAAAATGTGTGAAACGTTGTGTTTCAGTGTGATGGGTTTATAAATACCCCTTCACCCGACCTTCGTCTGTCATTCATCATTTTTACTCTCTCTCACTTTCAGATCACTTCTCTGACTTTTTCCTTGCTCTCCCAAGGTTCCTAAACATCTCTAGAGGTAAGATTTTGCATCTAATCTCTTCTTTTCGTCCGTTTGACGCCTCTGATTTGTGGATCTCATTTTGGTATGATTTGATTTAGGGTTTTCAAATCTGAGTGATTCGGTTAAGATGGATGCTGGGGGTTTGTAGATGATGACTGTTTGAGGTAAGATCGTTCTTCCTTTCCTCTCATTTCATCATTTTCATGCATCAATCTCGGAATCTCTTTTTGGGCCGAATTTCTGTCTAGGGTTCGGATTTGATGTTTCTGTTGGATTTGAGGTTAGATAATAATTATCTATGGTTGTTTGAGGTTAGATTAACATGAATCAAGCTTTGAATCAAACAATTTGGTGTTGTTCTGAATGGGCTAGGGTTTAGTTCGGGTTTGTGAAGATTTTTTATGATTATGAGTTTGTTCGGTGAAACCAATCATAGATTCAGGTCTCTGAGGATGATTAGAGTTGATTTGTGTGGCTGGAATTATTGGGTAATGACTTATATGAATTTTGATATTTTTTGGGAATATTTTTTTATCGCAAGAGCGTTTAGATTTCTAAGGAAATAAGATTTCTGGCAATGGCCTAGGATGGGTCATGCATTGCATACATATTCAGTAATGTCACAGTACAATATTTGACTCTGATGTCATAATCTCTGTTGTCAGCTATGCTCAGATGGAGGTGGCCATTCATTCACTAGTGGACTGCGACTGAATTATTAGCTCGACGTCCAAGTGAGTGGATAGCAGTTTCAGACACATAGGCTGTGTCTCCTAAAGTTATATGCTTTTGATATGTTTTATTTATGTGATAAACCCTACTATGGAAAATAGTTTAGGAATGTTTTATGTTTTCCAGACAAAGTATTTTTCCTTGGGGCATAAGTATGTATTTCAGTATTAAGTTTCCAGTCTTCAGAAATCAGGTATGATTTTTTAAATAAGTATTTCCGTATAAGTATGTGAAAAGTATTTCTGTCTAAAAAGATATGTTTTCAGTATTAAGTATTCGGTGCTTGAAATCTGGTATGATTTCAGCAATCAGCATTTCAGTTTTAAAATAAGGAATCTGTTCAGTATTCGGAATGTTTTTCGCTCAGTATCAGCTTTTGAAAATAAGAAATATTTGTTATTGAATTGTGTGTTTTCATGTTGCCTGTTTGACTTTAAATATGGTTCTATAAGTTTTCAGTAGAAATATGTTCTAAGAAATAAGTATTCCGTGATTTGGGACACTCAGCTACGAAGAGGCATAACCTATAGTATACCATTGATCAGTTATATTCAATTACCAGGATTGGTAGTAACCCCTGTGTCTAATCAGGGCACACGAGATCAGTATATCCAGCTACCAGGTTAGGTGGTAACCCATGTGACCAGCGCAAGTACACGAGATCAGTTTATATTAGGTGGCGTAGCCACATCAGTTATATATCATGTGGCTCAGTCCACATCTATTCAGTTCTGTCCCAATCCGATTTTCAGTAAAATTTCAGTTTTCAACAAGAGTTTTCAAAAGCAAGTATTATATTCAGGTTTTCAACTCTATTGTTCTAAGTAAATGTTTTCGGGGAAAGTATTTTCATCCAAGTATGCTTTGGGAATCCGAGTATCCCATCTGGCTTTATGACTTACTTTCTTAATGTGGGTATTTATTGTTGTTGCCTTGTCTGCAAAGGTTTCCAGAATGGTATTTTTTGAAATGTTATTATATGTATTAAAGTGTATACGTAAGTATAAGAGTATATTGCTTGTGCTAGATTTCAAAAAGGTTTTGAAATGAATTTGTGTGATCTGGAGCCGTCTTGAAATGTTATCCCTTTCTGGGTCAGACCCCCTTTATTTTTTTTCCCTTGTGTTCCCTATACTTCACTTTTCAGGTATATTGTAGTGATTATTGATCTTCCGCACTCAGTGAGGCGATTATCAGCAGCGACTGCCCCGTTGTTCGGGCTTGACTTTCAGTTCTGTTAAATGCTCCACATACCGAGTAATGAGTTATGACCTGTATTTGAATTTGAAATAGTTCAATGGTTTTAAATTATCTTTATCTATTTAATGATTTTATTGTTGTTAATATTTGATAATATTACTTCAAAAGATTATTTTGTTAAACGATTTTGATTTGGATAATAAACTGTTTTTAAGCATCAGGTCTGTTCTTCAAGGCTTGTGCGAGATGAACTGAGTTTCCATAGACGGTTCACCTCGTACGCCGGTCATGGCCCGACTTTGGGTGGTGACAATTTCCTCAGACTCAAAATTTACTTGCAAATCACTACACATTGGTTAAACTACCACTCCCAAGCAATATAAAATCCTGGAAATTCAAGATGATAAATTAACAAATTAATAAGAAAAAAATATTAACATCTCAAACCAATGATGCATCAAGAACCTAGTTTGACATACAGAGTAAGCCAATGAACAACGTCTTAAGATAACATAGTGAAGTTATGCATCTAAATGTGAAAACAACATGAGGCAGAATGATAAAACACTCATTTTTTGGGATCGTGGATAATACACATAAAACCACATAACTGGAAAAAAATATCGACTGCACTTCAATGTCTAACTTATCAAATCAAATTCGATCAGTTCAACAATATCACTCAGAAGAAGAAAACTCATATGGATACATTATAAAAACAGAAAAAAAATCCGATTATGAGAGATTGTACCTTCGAAGCAGTTCATTTCTATAGGGAAAGATTCAAGACGGTGCAAAATAGATGAGAGAGAATCCGAAAACGAGAGTGCAACTGTCTTTGTAATTGGGATACACACTAGCAATAGATAGTGCAATTATTTCCTCTATTTGATTGCCAGTGATTCTGATAGAGACACCACTGCTCAAAATTTGCTTACTGGGATTGATTTCATTCTGATTTATGGTATGTTTTCAAAAGCGAAATCTGATTTAGGTTAGCGAGGTTCTGCTCTTCACCCCAGAAGCTCTTCAAAATTCGCGCTAAAATGAATTGGGTGTGAAGAGAGGGGGAGGAGAGGGGTGGGTAAGTCATTTTACAGATCAGGAAGAAAAAACTTGAGCTCCCCCAGAGATATCTTTTTACAGATGGGAACGTTTGTCCCTAAACATCCAGGAAGTATAGAATAATCAAACATGATAGGTATTGGTCTTCCCTAGTTAATTATTGTCCCTCCTCAAACTTCCCCATACTAAACAAACCCATAGACGTAGATGTAGATGTGTTTATTTTTTCCTTTTATCGTCTAGAAAAAAAGGGTATCGTTTTTAATTACGTAATTGTTCGCGTCAACATTTTTAGTTCCTAATCTACATACCTATATATCTACATACCTATATAAAAAGGCAGAATCCCTTCAATTAGAGTTGTTACCTGCTTCCATGTTTATTTACCATTATGTCCATCATATGCCGACAACTTATAGGCACTCAGTCTTGTGTGTAAATGTCTTTTTGCAAACACACAAGCCCTACTCTTAAGTTCACACATGTCCAACCTTTTCTACCTGATATTAAACACCTCTACATCTCTACGCAAAACACCTGTGCATCTCTACGCAAACTATTGGTCATCTTATTAGCCCATAAAAAAAAAAAGAAACGAAAGTGACTGCCATTTATCTTCCAGATTATCTTCCTCTTCGCAAACCATAGCAACCTACAACATACCCTCTCTTCCTCGCTTCGGCGCCTTCATTTTCTCTGTTTTTCCTCTTCACAAATCATAATAGCATCTCGAAGCTTTTCTTTGTTGACCACCAATCACAGGAATTTAGATGCGTTTCGGAGGGTTTCAACATCGAAGTTGTGTTTCGATGGGTTTTAACAACCTGGGTCTTTTAAAAAATTGACTTTCTTTTTCCAATCTGGGTTTATGAAAAATCTTCAGAAAGTCATTTATCCGCGTGTTTAAAAAACTGGAACTTTTTAATCAATTAACTCTATTTTTATCTAGGTTTCGGTGACTCCTAAAAAAAGCTCGGTTTCGAATAGGTTCAACAAGTTGGGTTACAGTGATGATCCTGAAATCAGAGTATTTTGTTGTCTGCAGAGTGAAGGCGTCAATGGAGGAGGTATGATGGGGGATTGTAGAGTGGTTTAGTCGATGGGAATGACCTCCGTTGTTGTATGTATTAAAATTTTTGCTGCCTGTGGATTGCCTATTTCTCTTCTACTGTTTCCTTCTCTGTTAGTTCGTGTTAATTTGTACTTCATGGTTTTATGGTTTTATTAGTGCAGTTAATGTCACGACCTGTTTTCACGTCATGACCGGCATACGAAGCGAACGATCTATAGAAATTCGGTTAATCCCACACAAACCTTAAAGAATAGAATTCATATTCAAAACTATTACGAACTAAGTAAAAATCGTTTGAAAATATTTAAAATTATTTAATGCGGATAATAAAAAAATTAATTTTTTAAAAAGTATAAATATTCATAACAGAATAATAATAGTAATTATTTTACAAATATAAAATATATAAAATGTCGAATAAATATGTAAAATTATACACCCACAAGTTCTCGATGTAGAGCAGCTATAAATACAGATATTAAACCTAAACAAAAGTTTATGACTACAACTTCAGAATATCTCACCGAATATACGGTTGTCGAATATTGCAATCAACAAAATCACCTAAAAGATAGAAATAAACAGGGACAAAATAGAAAAAAGGGGGTAAGAACCTAGTAAAGAATGACACTCCAGAATGTCTTATATGTGCCTTACAAAGACAGTTTTGAAAGCATTTTTGGAAAATACACATGCACGTATATATCCATTTACTAATACTATACACTCGTATACATACTAATAATAGTTCAAAAATTCATTTTAAAAATGTTCGCACAGATGGCAAACAATATACAGTCATGTGAAATGATCAAAAACCAAAGATCAGATAAAACATGCTACAGGCATACATACAGAGTCATATAGCATAGGCTATGCAAAACAAAAGAGATCTAATAATCACTGATCATATACTCGTATTATATTAAAAATGCTCTGACGAGATCAGACCAAAATAGACTAGCAACTTTAAGAGTCCAAACAAAATCCGACTCAAGAGGGCTAACAGTTGAGAGCCTCAGGGGCTAAAAAATAGTACTCCGTCTACCTTAAGGGTATCAAGGCTGTAATAGACAGAACGAATTTAAGTACATCCGCAAGCATTGCAGTCCACGTGCTCCAGCAAGATATACCTCATCAGACTATAGTATATTAACATACTACGGGAAGATGAGCAACAACACAGACTCACCAAATCTGTCGAAAACCATAACATCTCAAAAGGGCTAACAATGGACTAAAACAGAATCAAAGTCAATTGGGACTCCTGCCACTGATCAAAATCAAATCGTACGTGGACTCCACCACTAATCCAAATCATACCATACATGGGCTTCATCGCTAATCCAAATCAAATCATGTGTCGGGCCGGGACATATGGCTACCAACATCCTATTAGCTGGGATTTATCAAACATTGATATACCAAAAACTATCACCTCATAGCATAGGTGTCCCGAGTCATAATTTTATACCAAAAATTTGTGCAATATTATAAAACCAAAAGGTATACAAAATAAGTATTTGTTTTTGAAAATACAAATATCTCCCAACGAAACATTTGTTCAGAAAAACACTCAGAAATCCAAATAAAATACTTAGTCAAAATATTTTAAAATCTCCAAACAGAGTGCCTTTTTCAAAGGTTATATCAAATATCAAAACATAATATTTATTTTAGAAATCATGCTCACAAAAATTTCTAAACAGATTTTCAACCAAGGTTTTCACGTAATCCAGATTTTAGAATTTACCGATCATTTAATCATACCGATTTACATGCAAAGGTCCAGACACATCAAAAACAATATAGATTTAGAATACACAGCCTATGTGTCTGAACTTACCATCCACTCACCTGTATATCCAAGCCTATGTGTCATGTTCCACCGGTGGGTGGCTAACCTCGCTGACCAGAACACGAAGCTCAAACAATTACAAAAGTAGAATCAAAGTTATGATACTGGTACTATGGCGGTACCAAAGATGCATGCAATGCAAATGTAGATTCAAACGCTTATCAATGTCTGGAAACCTATTTTGGTCAAAGATTTAACACTATAGGCCCAAAAATCTGAATCTATGTAAAATTATGATTTGGTCCTTGAACTTTTGTGAAATTACATTTTAATCCCATAACCTCGTAAAATTACAAACTAGTCCTTAAGTTTTTAAAAATTACAAACATGCCCTCCAAGAAATCATAATTCCCAAAGGAGTCATCAAACTTTCGAAAATTACAAAACTAATCTATTTCCTCAAAATTACAAATTTGTTTCCCAGTTTTCTAAAATGACAAATCTAGACTTCAAGTTTCCAAAATTACAATTCTATACCTCAGATTTTCAGAAATTACAAATCTAAAGAAAAATTTTCAGAAATTTATAAAACTATAAAAAAACACAAATTTATTCTAAAAAATGTGGAACTCTCAATTTGACCGACAAAAATCGAAACAAGCACTGACATTGGTCGATCTGAATCTCAGGAACATTAATCGTTCAACAACTTCACCAAACAAACATCAAAATTGCTCAAAATCAACCAAAACCGTTCAAACCTAACCTACTTCAAGAACTCATCAAATATTTTGATTCAAAGTTTAATTCTTATTAATCTAAGTCCTATCTAACATATTCTAACATCCTATAATATCCATTCATCAAGAATCATCCGAAAATCGAAAACCCAACTCAAATTTGGCCAAGAACAAACCCATAAATCAAAAGAATGAAAATGGAATTGAAAACCAAGAAAGACTTGTAATCTTACCTCAAAAATGGTTAAGAGATGTTGGAGGGACAAAATAGAAGTGATTTAAGTGGATTTGGGTGATAAATGACGAAGAAAGAGGTGAAGAACGACAGAGGGGTTGGGGTTGCTCTTATAGAGACCTGTAATGCAAAACACACCGTTTCGTTATTTTCCTAGCTCACTCGAGTGACACACCCTCCTCACTCGAGTGACATACCTCTTGCTCGAGTAACACCTACTCTCATTCGAGTAAGATTTTCCTAGGTGTTATCATGTTCATCCGAGAACATGGCTCACTTGAGTAACCAAATGGATTACTCGAGTAATCTATACCTTGTTTCACTTGAGTAACACTGAATGACTTACTCGAGTAACTACTCACAAAACCATTAATCATCAACTCAACACTCCAATCTTTCAAGATCAAACTGAGATCAACTAAGCCCTAAAACTTTGACAAATTAGCAT
>CAODLS011706006.1:0-33621 GCA_948243855.1 Flueggea neowawraea | reverse complement strand
ATTGGCGATCTTTGATGCTCTATGAGGATGAGCATATGTGGTTTGGTGTTGTAGAACTTTGAGAATAATGACTTACTTAAGTGCAAACTTCGTGCAATGTTAGTGGTCTGGAAAGTGGATAACTCGAGTAAGTGAAAGATGCAACTCGAGTTGTGTGACCCCTATACAACTCGAGTTAGTCAATCTTGTAACTCGAGTTATATGAGGTCCATCTAACTTGAGTTAACCTTTGTGTAACTCGAGTTATATGTACGGAAGTGGGACGATGCGTTTTGGTGTTCTTCGTATTTAAAGACCCAATTAACCCGAAATTAGTCATTTACTCCACTTCAAAGCTTCCAGACGCTCCCAAACTCTCTCAAGTTGTTCCTTAACACTTCCTTTGGGTTTCTTGAAGTAAGATTAAGTTCCTAATCCTCTCTTTCTTCATAGTTTCTGCAAGATTGAACATATTAGTGTGTTAGAATGAAATGGGTTTGAATAAATTCGGGTTTGAGTGATTTTGGGGTGATTCCAAGTTATTCTAATGGATTTGGTTATAGATTGATGTCTAGGAAGTTGGTTAAAGGCAATGCATGTGTTTAGAAGTGATTTTTATCGGTTGCATTGAGTGATTGGTCGATTTGTGACAATCTGGGTAAGTGACTTATTCAAGTTATATTTTGGTTAACTCGAGTAAGATAGACTCTGATTTACTCGAGTTATCTTCTGAGTAACTCGAGTAAACCAGACCCCATATAACTTGAGTTGGTCTCTGACTTACTCGAGTAAACCATGGTTCCGAGGGACCAAAATGTGACTTTTCGTATTAGGCAATTTCGGATAGTTCGAGAGTTCTTTTGAGGAATTCGACTACTTGGAATAGTTGTCTGTATACTACGGGACATAAGGGACCAATTTGTAATTTTACGAGGTATAGGGACTAAAATGTAATTTCATAAAAGTTTAGGGACCAAATTAAAATTTTACATAAATTCTGATTTTTGGGTCGACATTGTTAGATCTTCGAGTCTGGATATGCATGTGCACGCATTTTAGCACAGCCACAACTAATAGAGTTTCAATTACTATGTTTCTAAGACATTTGTATTTTTGCATATTTGTTCAGCTTTGAGTTCCTGTCAGCGGGAACAGCCGTCCGCCAGTGGCGTTTGATTCATAGAGCTTGGATATCCAGGTGAGTGGATAACAGTTTCAGACACATAGGCTGTGTCTCGAAATTCTAAATATATTTTTGATGTGTTGAACCTAATTATGAAAATTGACTAATCTGAGGATTGATTAAGTAACAAAACTGAGTATGTGATTAAATATTCAGTATTTGATTTTTGAATTTGAAAATGATATATATATATATGTTTTATATATCTCCTCTGATTTTGATGTTGCTTTGCATGTTACTACGTATTAGTATAAATTGTTTTTTCGGTATGGGGACACCTATGCTACGAGGCATGTAGCTTTTGGTATACCAATGTTCTGAAAAATCCTAGCTACTAGGAATGATGGTAGCCATGCAAAGGCAATCTGAAGTGTTTTCACTCACTGGATTCTAACCCCTTTATTTTACATGTTTATCCTGTTTCTCTATTATAGGTTGGCATTTTGTCTTGGCAACCATTTAGCGTCCCAGTTTAGTGAGGCGTTCATCATTTTGTTTAGTGACGCCCTTTTTTCCGAGCTACTCTGTTTGTTTAGGGCTCCGCATCGGAATACTGTCGGGTTACTAAGTTTCACTTTTGTCTTTTAGATTTTTGCACTTATATTACTTTTACACTTGTATTTGATTTTGCTTTGACAAATATATTATTATAATATTTGATTTACATACATATATATATAATTAATATATATATGTTTTCGTATAAATATGTTTTACTCAAATGTTTTAATAAAAGAATAAATGGGTAGAATTCAGATGCTTTGGAAGGTTTGTGTGGGATGGACCGAGCTTCCACGGAAGGTTCGTCTCGTACGCCGATCATGGTTTGAAAACAGGTCGTGAAAGTTTTTTTTGTTAGTAAAATGATTTTTTTAAGTTTAAATTGGTTTATACCTGCAAATGGTTGGATAAAACTGTTGTTGTAACAGAAAGAATAAAAACAAAATAAAATCTATAAAGGCTTGCCACAGTGCACTGAGTGGAAGAACTGAAATCCATGATGTGGGTCTTGCCAATTTAGTCAATAGGAATCTTATCAGCAACAGTTTCATTAAATATTCACAATGTTGAATCAAACAAGTACAATCCATGGACCGCCACTTGTCACAATCGTTTCCCATCCTACCAGCAAAATTTGCAATTTTTGGTATTCTTACTTATCTCTTAGAGCTTATTTTCTATGAACTATTTTTCGTTCCCTTGACACGTCGCTCCACAGGAAACTTCAGAGACATCAGTTGCCTGCAGAGATTGGGAATAAGCTACTTCATTAATATAGTTGCATCAATTATTTCAGTATTACTTAGGGTCAAAAGAAAATTAATTGTTATACATCACAATTTATTAGATGACCCTAATGCTGTTATTCCAATCAGTGTGCTTTGGCTACTACCTCAATATTGTAGTGGTGGGATTACCAAGATTTTTATGTCTATTGGCAAGTCGGAATTTCTCTACAATCAATCTTTAGAAAGCATGAGAAGTACAACCATTGCACTTAATGCTCTCACAACTTCTATAGTGAGTTATCTTGGCACACTTTTGGTCTCTCTAGTTCACAAGTATACTGGTTAGAAAGATAATTAATTGTCTGATAGGAACTCATATTGGATTATTTTTATTGGCTTGTTGCAAGTATTCAAGTTATTGGTCTAGTGTACTACATATTTCGTGCTTGGTTTTACACGTGTAAGTCCTTGGAGGATGCCAAGGATGAAGAACATCTTAAACAAGCTGGTGCTGAAATTAGGTAACAATGTGAACTTTATTTTTACATCTAGTTAAGCTTATTGAATTGTTAATTGTTATAACTGCTAATAAAAATCGTTTGATTATGTAGTGTTTATTTGTTTCAGTGGTAATTTGTTATCTAATATCATCAAGAAAGATTATCCAAATGAAGTCTTAGAAGAGGCCAACAAAAGCCTTAGAAGAGGCCAAGGATGAAAAACATGTTAAGCAACTTACTTAATATGTTCTTTATTCTTGGTCTCTTCCAAGGCTTCATTTGGATCATCTTTCTTGATAATGTTAGATAACAAATTATCGCTGGAACAAATAAACACCACAATCAAATGATTTTTTAGCAGCTGTAACAATTAACTGTTCAATAAGCTTAACAAGATATAAACACACCATTACCTAATTTCAGCATTATCTTGCTCAAGATGTTCTTCATCTTTGACCTCCTCCTACGGTTTATACATTTAAAACCAAGCACAAAGTATGTAGTCCACTAGATTAATAACTTGAATACTCACAACAAACAAATAAAAATAATCCAATTTCCCACTATTCGGATTCCTATCAGACAACCAATTGTTTTTTTTTTGCTAGTATACTTGTGTACTAGTGAGACCAAAAGTGTGCTACGTTAACCTTATAGCAATTGTGAGAGCATTAAGTGCTATAGTTGTACTTCTCAAGCTTTCTGGAGACTGAAACGTAGAGAAATTCCTACAAAACAATAGACATGAAAATCTCGGCAATTCCATGAATACAATATTAAGATAGCAGCCAAAGCGCACTAATTAAAATAATGGCATTAGAGTCATCGAATAAATTGTGATGTGCAATAACTGATTTTCTTTTGATCTCAACTAATACTAAAACAGTTGATGCAATTATGTTGATGAAGTAGCATATTCCTAATCTTTGCAGGCAACTGATGCCTCTGGAGTTTCCTACGAAGCGACTTACCAAGGGAACGAAAAGTAGTTCGTAGAAAACAAGCTCCAAGAGATAGATAAAGATACCAAAGATTGCCAAGTTTACTGGTGGGATTGGAAACGAATGTGACAAGTAGCAGTCCATGGATTGTGCTTATTTGATTACAATGATGCGAATATTTGATGAAACTATTCCTAATACTAAGATTTCTATTTACCAAATTGGTAAGACTTGAATTATGAACTTCAGTTCTTCCACTCTGTGAACTATAGTAAGCCACCACAGATTTGGTTTTGTTTCTATTTTCTCACTTCTTGTTACAATAGCAGTTTTATCTAACGATTTGTAGATACAAACCAATTTAAAAAATGAGTTCACTAACAGAAAAACAGTTCTTTTATTTTGAAAAAAAAGTTTTGACAAATATTAAAGTATAAATATTTCTTATGTTTAAAAACTAGTAGCAATTTTTCATGTTTCAAAACATTGTAAATGTTTCAACTTCAAAAGGACGTGACCTTAGATTGGTCATCAGCTGCTGTCATCAGCTTTTTTAGTTCTCTTACTTGACAAAATTCAAACACAGATTTCAACTTTTTCCAGAACTAATCTCGTCTAATTCTGTGAGGTCATTTATCAAAAATAATTATGAGGTCAAATGTGTCACTCAAGTGTACCATCTTGAGTCTTCACTAACCAAATTTAGATACTTCCAATCAATTCAAAGAAAAAATAGATACTTTCAATTTGTTTGAGAAATAAAGCATGTTTTGTAAGTATATATAAGATTTTCTTTGATTAGAAAAAAATAAATAATAGCATAATGGTTAAACAAAAAAATACAATAAACTTTTTCAAAAAAGAAAAAACTTACTTGAATTAATCAGAGTGCAAGAGCCTTTTAGTCATAGAAATATCGCATCAACCTCTTTGTTCTGACACAAGAGGCTAGGATCATCAGGAGCCACTTCTTTCCTCTTCTTTACCGCAACAAAAACCACGTGAGTCAACCTAAACAGAAACAATTTTGTCAAACAAAGGAGTTGGATAGTTGATGCATGTTTCTTGATGAATCCTAACAACAATTGTTTTCTTTTTCGCTCTCTGTGAGACATCTTGTTTAGAAAAATTGAAGTTGAGTGAGTAAACACTTTAAAGCAATGTGGAACCAGGATTTGTGGAATCAAAAGTTTACTCACATATCATAATTAATGATGGTTGTTTCAGACTGAATTCTATGAGATCGAATTGAATGAAAAAATGGGTTCATATGAAGAAAACATTCTTCCTTTTCCTTTTCTTCCAAAATGCAACAATCGAACTATATCTTTAAGTTCAATTCATGAATGAGCAAGACAGCAGGAACGTTCCTTTTACCAATTCTTTTATGTAACACTGCATGTATGCATATTAAGCTACTAAACGACACTTTAACCTGTATGAAAAAATTAGTTATGCCTTTCATTTTTTTTTTTGGAATGGACATTTTATAGTAAATTATTTTTTGCGGCTCTTACTTAATCCCACAAATATGTGTGAGAGAAGCTTCCATGTCTCGCGAATTGAAATAGAAGCAAAGTGTGAATAAGAGATAAACTATACTATATAGTACAAAGTGAGAACTATTTAGTACCTCAACTTTATAATTAGTACCCCAAATAATTACCATCCAAAGGAAGAAGACACTCTTTTGGTTTAATAATGTCATATGTTGCTTCATATAAATGCAGAGATAGGTGATTGTTGCAAAGGAAGCAGAAAAGATGGAAGAAATTGAGAAGCGGGCAGAGACAAATGAGAAAGAAAATGCTGAGGAATGCAGTATATTTTTTTCTGGGGAAAAGGACGACGTAGGGATGGTTGTAATATTGCACTGTGAATCGCAGTTGTGGTGAAGGTAATAGCAATGCTCATTTGTGGTTTTTTGGGTTGCTGTTGCTTCATGTTCTGTTGTTATGATCTTGGCTAAGTGTGTTATTTAGCGACTGGTGTGTTCTTAAATTGGGCTGTGTTTAAATGAATGAATTCGCTAAAACTGAGGATGATTCGAAGTCTCTTCAGAGAGTTGGGCAGATCATAGGCGAAGTTGTCAGGCCTCTTGAAAATGAAAAGAACTGTACCAAGTTATCTCTGCCAAATGAAATTTTGAATTAGGTTTTCTATTTATTTGTTGCAATTATTGGCCCAGGCATTTTATTTATTGACAATTTACAATGTATGCATCCATTCCCTTTTTTTTTTTTTACATATGCAAACTTTCGATAATTGTTTACTTTCAATGAAATATATTATCATATTTTTGCATTAACTAAATAGACCAAATGAAATTTTATTCAGAAAAAATATACTTATTTCACTAAGTAAACTCGCAACATGCAGGCATGTCACTCACTAGTGATAAATAAAACAGAGGCTGCAAATGGAGACTTATAAGCTGAAACTTCAAGGATTTCAATTAAGGCTTTTTATCACAAAGGAGTTGGTTCACTTCTTTTTATACGATTTAAAAAGTGGGTTAATTATTATTTATCTATATTAGAAAATTGATAATTATAGTGTATTTTGAACCACATGCATATGCAAAATGCAAGTCATTTAGCCAAACATGAATGAGGACATACACCGGGAGTACACAATAATTTTCGAGATATATAAGGGGCAGTAGTGAGATAAAGTACCTCATTCTCAACCCATAAATAGCCTCAAAACTGGCCAACTTTTTTCTTCACGTTGTGTGCCTACAGAAACGGGAATAATCAAAAGAAGTCCAATTTTCCAATCTTAAGTTGGAAAACAAACACATTGACTCAAAGAACCAAAAAAACCTACAGAATAGTTTTAAGAAAAATGAACAGTCAAGCACCTTTGTTTTAAGGACAATCTTCTGTTTTTCCTGTTAAAAACATGTGATGTCTATTTCTCCTCAATATGAAGTCCTATACCAACAACATGAAAAAGTTAGCTCCTAAAACAAACTATTGCTAACATAGTTAAATTTTCCCAAGTTTCTCATGCATCAAACTGGGGTATAAAATTTCATGTTCCCACTAAGTATAGTTGAACTTACTGGAAGTCAAGTTGAAGCCAATCCTATTGTTCTGAATCTCAAAAGTGTAGAACAAACTTGAATTCACCGGAAATGAAGTCAAGCAAATCGCTACGTTTAGTCCTTGTCCCCCAACCTTTACGTCCATCAGGAAGTTGAAACTCTGCCACTTTATATGGTCTAAAGCATCAACCATGAGAAAGGCTCTTCCAATGAATCCAGCATTGTACATAACAAGCAATGCAAGTGTGATTCCATAGCCAAGGTTCAGCATTGCACAGAAGATAAAATTCCCAAACTTTATTCATAACAACAAAATTCAATAATTTTGAAAAAAAAACAACTTTTTTTCTGACTTCACCTTCTCTAAACTATCTAGGTTTAGTGGCAGACCTCCCTGGCTCTGGCGCAGAGTACCTCTCAACTATCTTCCTCTCTGGTAGGCCTCTCAAAAACAAAAGACTGAATGTTATCAAAATGTGGTCATTTTAAATAGACCATTGAGATAGTGGCGGAGGAAGGTGGGGTCGGCCGAGCGGAGGTTGCTGTTTTAGCAATGTTATTGAAGAAACCGTTGATCATTAAAGCGTCGACTCTGAAATGCTCTCCGGTAGGTTTTTGATCGGCTCTTCCGCTAAAGTAGCCGCCAATGAAATATCCTGGCACCTCCATTTCTCTGTTTGTGTGTGTCAATTAACAGTCCGTTTACAGTAGGGCTGTAAATGAGCAGAGCTACTCGCGAGTTACTCGGCGTTCAGCTCGATAAAAGTGCGATAATGACTCGGCTCGTTAATAAATGAGCCGAGTTTGGACAAGATTTTAAGCTCGAATCAATAAACAAGCCGAGTTGAATACCCCAAAGCTCAGCTCAAAAAGCTAGCGAATAGACTCGTTTATGTGTTCATGAATAATGCTCATGAACAAATTCATTTGTAAGCTCATTTATATATACACATGTGAATATGTATATATATATATATATATATGTTTTAAACTAAATTATACAAAAAAAACTTAAGTTTGAAATATTATTTAATATTTGAGCCACATCAATAAAAATGTAAGTTTGCACTAATCGACTATACATATAAAAGTACAAATATGCTCGAATAAGATCTAATATTATGTTGAACTTGTGAAACAAACTGAAACTTCTAATAGTTTTTTTCAACTGTATGCTCAACATGATTCTATTAAACAAACCTAAACTTAAATGTATTCTTTTTTAGAGATTTTACCCAATTTGAACTTGCAATCTCGTTTACGATTTTATTTGAGCTTTTGTTGAGCTAAGCTCGAAAAGCTCGCGAACAAGCTCATGAGCTTTGTAATGAGCTGAGTTTAAACAAAATTTTGAGCTCGATGAAGAGCTCGAGTTCAAGTTCGAGCTCGAAAAATTTTAGTCGAGCCGAGCTTGAACACTCCAAAGCTCAGCTGGGCTCGGCTCGATTGCACCCTTAGTTGAGAGAGAGGGAGGGGGAGAGAGTGTGTGTGTGTGTGTGAGTGGAGAGTGGTGGGGTGGGGTGGGTTTTCGAGGAGGGAAGGAGGGGTAGGAATGTAAATAATGAGGAAATGTGAGGGTATTGTTGGATGTGTATAAAATAACAGGGGAGTGACTTGCAAGTTCTGTAAAGTTAATTAAAATATCAATGTTTTTTTTTTCTTTTATTTAGGTAATGCAAAATACTTGAATTTGCACAAAACCTATCCTATCCAAACCCTAAAATATGGATCATAAATAAATGACAAATAAAGTTGGACCAGCAGCTTATTATTAAAGTTTCACTCCCCTAAACCTTTACTATCCAAACGATAAAATCCTATTCAAAACCCCGCTCTAAACCTATATTAGAAAGCAGTGCAATTAACTCCTTATCTTGTTTTTGGTACATCTTCCAGCAGTGGTTCATTAATTTAGAGGTCAACATCGTAAATGAGTAGTTGTGGCCTATAGGGAGGGGAGCATCGTCCATCAAAATTAAGATTGTGATCATCTATAATTAGCTAGTCTGTAATTAGATTTCGTGATGCTTTTTTATTGCTATATATCCGTCATTGACATTTTAATTTCACATTTTGAAACACAAGGGATTATATTTTTATTATAAAACATTTTGATTTAACTTTCACAAATACAACGATTTATATTCTCTTAATAATCAAAGTCTCTCTCCATCTCTCTTGCTTTCGGTCTCATCTCATCTCATCTCGAGAGTTGTTCTCTTTGACTCGAACCCACTCTCCCTCAATGTCTGTGCTTGTAAGTAATTTTTAATGTTAGGTCGAGAGAGAGAGAGAGAGGGAGCGAGAGAGCGATAGAGAGAGGAGGGAGATATATATATATATATATAGTATTAGAGAGAGAGAAAGAGAGAGAGAGACTCTTATCATAGTAACTTTGTATTGCTAAGAATCTTCAAATTACATCATGTTCAATTAGCAAACTTTTAAATTATAACTTAAATAAAATTCTAGACTCATACATTAAATTATATAACTGTATTTAAATACAATGATAGATTATCACATGCATGCATATACCATTACTATAACTCTATGTAAGCTGGACTTCTTCCAATGTATAAATGTTAGGAAAATAGCAACAAAATGACAAGGGAATAATAACAAGAGAGCAATCACACTAACATACATAATTTACGTAGTTCGATCAATTCAATTTATGTCAACGGGCAGAGAGAGTGAGCAATTATATCATTCACTTTGAAAATCGGCTAAAGGCTTACAAGAATGTTCTCAAGCCTCCTTATATATGTTTATAATGAATACAAGCCAAAATAAACTAGGAAAACCCTAAAGACAACTTCTAAAGCCGTCATAATTGGACTACACGGACAAGGGAAAGGTGACACGGTCGAGACGCGCAACTTGGGGATCATATGGTCGTGTCCCAGGCTGTGTCCTTCTCGACATCTTCCAAACCATTACACTCAAATGCCTCTTTCTTTACCAATCCGTCCCTCTTTGGCTTGATTCAATTTCTTCAAGGTTTGGCTTCAATTTTCTTCAAGAAAAATTTTACTTCAACTTAACAATTCTCCACATTGAAGTAAATTTTCTTCCCTTCCTTCAATTCAGAATAAAGAATCACTCCTCTGCCATCCCCCGAAGGGCCTCAATTTTTACAAACTTTAACCAAGTCCAAGCCATGCTTGAACTTTTCTGCAGTTGTCAGCTTAACCACTTTCTCATCCACATCAAGTAACAAATCACCACACACGCTTTCTGTATTACCAAGGGACTGCAAATCACTATCAATGGCATTTGACCATTTTTCTGCATCCTTACTCATCAATACATCTTTATACAACCTTGGTATATCAACCTTAATTTTTCTCCAAGGTGAAATCAGACTCGGTCGAAAGTGTACAGGATTTCTAACCAAAATGGACGGGATTTTACATACTTCCCCCCGCAAGAGAAATTCTCCCTCAAATTTCAAAATAACAAAATCGAATCTAGATCACTCTAGATTCCCAAAATCCTAGATCAAAAGCTAGGCTCTCAGCCTCAAAATGTAGACAGTGTATACTCAAGGCTCAGTCTACGTACCAGTATGCAACATGATATGCAGAAATGCATATGAAATGTAAGGAATGCAGAAAACATATAGACATACTGACCTAAGGATCAACTGTGTTGAACAGGTGTGGATATCTGCGCCGCATCTCCTCCTCGGCCTCCCAAGTTGCCTCCTCAACAGAATGGTGTCTCTATATCACTTTCACTGAAGTAATCTCCTTGTTCCGCAACCTCTTAACTTGCCGATCAACAATCCTCACAGGATCCTCATTGTAAGACAATTCGGATCAGACCTCCACAGACTGAGGTGCCAGAATGTGAGATGGATCAGGAACATACTTTCTCAGAAGTGATATGTGGAACACTGGATGAACTGAAGCGAACTGAGGCGGTAATGCCAACTCATATGCCACGGCTCCAACACGGCCAATAATCTCAAATGGACCAATGTACCTCGGGCTCAACTGGCCATTCTTTCCAAATCTCATGACATCCTTCATTGGTGACACCTTGAGAAATACATGGTCTCTAATCTCAAACTCTAAATGTATACTATTTGGGTCAGCGTAACTCTTCTGACGACTGTGAGCAGTCTTGATCCTCTGCTGGATCAACCTGAATTTCTCAGTCATTTCCAAAATTAAATCTGGCCTCAATGGCTCTCTCTCTCTAGCCTCGGCCCAACATAAGAGAGATCTACACTTTCTCCAATACAAAGCCTCATAAAGCGCCATCTCTATACTCGAATGATACAAATTGCTGTACGCAAACTCAACCAATGGCAGATGAAAATCCCAACTCCCACCGAAATCCCAACTTGGACTGACCATCGGTTTGCGGGTGGAATGTCGTACTGAAGTCCAATCGAGTACCTAACTCCTCCTGCAGCTTACGCCAAAACTGCGATGTAAATTGTGGTCCTTTGTCAGACACTATGGAAACTGGCACACCATGTAAGCATACAATCGATCGATGAACAATTTTGCCAAGCGTGTCGCTCCATATGTTGTCTTGACAGGCAAAAAATGTGTCGATTTTGTCAATCGGTCCACAATCACCCAAATCGAGTCATATCCCGAAGGTGTCCTTGGCAGCCCAACAATAAAATCCATCGTGATGAGATTACACTTTCACTCCGAGAGAGGTAATTGTTGCATCAATCCAGAAGGACGCTGGTGTTTGAACTTAACCTGCTGACATGTCAAACACCAGCTAACAAATTCAGCTATGTCCTTCTTCGTCCCCAGCCACCAATATGACTCTCGAAGATCTCGATACATCTTGATATACCCTGGTTGTACAGAATATGTGGAGTTGTGACCCTCAGTCATAATCTCCTCGCGTAGCCCACCAGACGATGGTACGCACAATCTCAGTCTAAACCAAACGGCTCTCGAATCATCAACATTGAACCCGATACACCAGATGATCTCACTTTTTCGATCAAATTTTGCATCTCAGAATCCTCCTTCTAAGACTTTCGAATCCGATCTAATAATACATGCCTCGCCTCAACATGTCCTAGCAAAGCCCTAGAGTCATCAAACTGTAACTCAACTCCGTTCTCTATCAATCTCTGCAGCTCCAACACTATAGGTCGTCTCTCAACCACGATGTGAGCCAAACTCCCCATAGACTTTCTACTCAAAGCGTCGTCTATGACGTTAGCCCTACCAAGATGATATGATAGAGTACAATCATAATCCTTTAGCAACTCCAACCAACGTCTTTGCCTCAAATTCAGATCTCTTTGCCCAAAAATGTACTCCAGACTCTTATGATCTGTGAAGATCTCAAAAATCTCTCCATATAAGTAATGTCTGTTGGATCATGGGTGATCAACAATAAGTTCCTCATGTGTTTTGATGATGAGCAAAAGGTTTTGATGATGAGGAAAACATTTGGCTTGAAGTGGAAAACGTTGGAAGGCTTAGAGTTATGAAACAAGGCTCTGTAAAGCAACAACATACGTTACAACAAAGCTGAAGTACGTTATCTAGAAAGCGTCGTGATCAACGTACGTTGGATAAAACCACAATTTACATTATGGACAACAACGTACATAGAAAATATGCAAAGTACGTGGCTCAAGCAGAAAACATAAGCTACTGGATCCTTAACAACGTACGTCATACATACATAACTTACATAGCAAAGAGAAAAACGTACGTAGAGAAATCACAACGTATGTTATCTGGGAAGCCGACATGATCAACGTACGTCATGAGAATTACAATGTAAGTCAACTGGATGATCATATGGATTCAATCTAAAAACTTTGAGAGTGTGAGAAAGGTTTGTTGTGAGCCTAAGTAAAACAACATTGTAAAGGTTTGTTGTGAGCCTAAGTAAAACAACAATTGTAGAGGTTTGTTTGTGAACCTAAGTATAAAACAACATTGAGAGAGGTTTGTTGTGAACCTATAGAAAACAACATTGTGAGGCCTTTGAGGTGTTGAGCCGGAATCAACCTCGTGTATTGGCCTTGTTGGATTGAGCCGTAATCAATCATCGATAGTAAAAAGCCTAAGTGAGACTTAGGTAGTGGACGCAAGCACGGTTGACCGAACCACCATAAATCCTTGTGTTGATTTCTCTATCTCTCTTCTCAAGTCATTTCTGATGTCCATTCCAATAAACCGAAAATTGTCCAACAATTTCAATCTAGTTTCAAAAAAGTTTCAAATAAGATTTAAAGCGTTATGTCCATGAAATTCTTAATTATTTGTACAGTATCATAATGTATTTAAATGACATATCAAAGTTTCTATTTAGTTTCAAATAGAATTTAGAATTTTATGCGTATGAATTTCGATTGAGTTTCTGTAGAGTTTCAATTGAGTATCTTTGATGTATTTAGAATTTTTGGCTCTCCCTATTAAGTAGCATATGCAACCCCTATTTTTTAGGTTATTCAATCCATCCACGTTTTGCATTCTTTTTGTTGATTTTCAGAAAATTTTTCAATATTTCATACGCATATTTTTATCGTAACATCTAATGTCTATAAAATAGCATTACAATTTACAATCCAATATGAGCATCCAATTTTTCAGAATTTTTTTCAACGTTTCATGCACATATTTTTATCTTAACATCCAATGTAATTTCAATCTAATTTCAAAGAAGTTTCAATCTATAAAAAAATCTTCACATTTTACAACCTAATATGAGCAATGATAGTTTCAATCTAGTTTCAAAGAAGTTTTAAACTATAAAACGCCTATGAAACTTTTAATAATTATTTTTATAGTATTATGATGCATTTAAATAGTATAACAAATTTTTTATTGAGTTTTAATTGCGTTTAAGTGAGAATTTATTCTAACAAGTACGAATATTTTGCTTTTTGAAAATTTTAATGTGATGATACGTATAATATCTTAATAAATTTGTTGTCCATTAAAATCACCCATGATTTTGAGATTATGCAATCAAAATAATATCTTAATACATGTGATTCCTTTAAATCCGATTTCAACAATTGATAAATCATTTTTTTTGTAGATTTACTAAATCTACGTTTAGGTTTTAGTTGGCTATTTTTAAAAAATATTTCATCAAATTATGGTCATATTTAGTTAAAGTTTTGAGGTGACTATTTGTAAAATATGTTTGTGTTTAGTGGATTAGTTATGAAAATAACCCATGTATTTTATTAAGTATGCATGTTGAAGTGGCTGGACAATTAAACTCATTTTGTTACGTGACACAAATATTAATGACCCTAAAAATAATGTATTCTTAAATAGGGTCCAATAGCAAATACCAATATAATTTAAATAAGAAAATAATACCATATAGTACAATTTTATTGATAAAGTAGAGATGTAAGGACTCTAACACTATGTTTAGTTAAAAAAATAATTTTTTATTTTTATTTTTTGTTTTGTTTTTATTTCTTAAAATTTAGAAGTATTTAAATAATATGTTTATTAATCAATTTTTTTTGTACAAATTCTTTATTTTTTGAATTTTTTAAAATATAATGAAAAATTTTCACAATCAAGAATACGCTAATAATTTTTATATAGATTTATTTTTGGATTCAATGAAGGAAAAAAAAAACATTTGCATATTCAAGTACTAATCAAGGGGAAGGCAAAGAATCCATCAGCGTCGGTCCAACGGCAGCCACAATGGTGGGGACCACCGCCGTCAATTCCCATAAAAGACCGAAAAGAAAGAAAGTATCCATGTCACCGTCCTTGACCTTTACCCCGCTCCACTACAGAACGCCTGGATTGATCCACTTGTTGCTTCTCTGCTAAACAATCCAAAACACACAGAAATATCCTCCTCCGTGACCGTGCCTGCTCCACCAGCACCAACGACGCATATGCTCTGAATCAGTCAAACCAAATTCTTCAGTCACCGTCACGGAATGGGTCATGGAAGTTCCACAGATTCTTCTCCCGAAGCCGCCGATGCTGGCTCTTCCTCTCGTCTCTCCCGCCTCACTCAGAGGCTTCACATCCACCACCGCCATGAGTCCGGTCGTTTTCGTCGTTCTCACCGTAACGGATCGAAGTCCGGTAGTGGCGGCGGTTCTCATCTCAAGCTCGTCTCTGCTCATGATTTTGCTGGAATTGCTCTCCTCACTCTCGTTGGTGTATGTATGCTTGTCAATTTCGTTAATGCTTCATTTTTGTTATGATTCTTATTTTGTTCATTGCTGTTATACAAGCTGCTTTGTTTGTCATGGTAGGCGGAAATGAAGTTCAAAGACAAGTGGTTGGCTTCTGTCTCTCTTGGAGAGCAGACTTTCCGGACGGAGATTTCTGATCAGTTAAGAATTGCCATTACTTTGTTCTTCTTTCTCTCTTTTACAGCTTTGCTACTGATTAGTCAATGGAATTTTGGAAGCCAAAATTAATCATTTAAAGGCATAAAGTGCCAAATGAGGGGTTTTCTATTTTTCTACCAAACAAAATCAAAGCTTAGTGTTGGATATCTTTTGTGGAATATTTCATTAATCACACATAGATGTTAGAGTCCCTAATTTTCAGATGTAATAATAGAAAAAAAAAAACTGATAGAAAGACCATATTATTCCTCATGGATTCTTTTTTAGAAAAATCAAGATTCATGGTTGCTCTATTTGGTAATTTGGCTTAAATTCATCCTTTCTTTGTGTCAAATGCAGTGAAATATTTATAATTGTTGCAATGTAACAACTTGCTTAAATGAGCAAGCTAAAGTTAGCTATACTTCAGGATTTTATTTGGTTCAAGTGATAATAATGTGATTGTTGCAATTAGTTGAAAGGATAGCAAATTTTAAGACAGTAGACTTGCAATTGAGACTAAAGGAAGCCAGATCACTTTGTCTATTACTTAAGATTTTAGTTGAATGCAGTCATGTCCAATCTTGTTATTAGGAACATTAGATTGAGATAGTAAAGTTACTCACTAAAAGAAACTCTTTTTTTCTCTCTTAGCCGAACACAATACATGCACGAATGTGCAAGTGTGCTCATAGGCAAGCACACACATGCACACATACACACTCACTAGTGTTCTAAATACTGGGTTCCAGTGTTGCGATTTTCTTAAGGTGTAATAAGCTAAAAGAATACTTTTTTTGTTAGTATAGTGGTACCGACGAAGTAAATTACATCTCATATTGGATGTTTGCTTGCCATCGTGGACATTATGGCCACAGCAACTGTTATGTACAGATTTCTGTTCCACTTGGTGTAACGGAAGTTGTAAAGTAATGGCACTAGAAATTCACGTCATACAATGTTCATTATTTAAAATATTGGGACACAGAGCCCACATCTATCAGAGAAACATATCCATTGAGTACATCAGTTCTTTTTTTTTTGGCAATTTACTTATATAATGTTATTTTATTTTTTTGTGTTTTTTGAAAGTTGTACAAGAGTTTATTATTTATTTATTTATTTACTTTGCCTTGCAGCACAGAGAAACCTATTTGGAATTCGGTGAGCACTCTAATCAATACCTGCACTTTTGATCTGAAGATTTTTTGCATTAGGTGTTTTACTTTGAATTTTCCAATTGCAGCTATCCTCTGAAATGGTTGTTTTTGTTTCTCTAATTCAACATTATTGTTTACAGTAGTAACTTTTAAATTATTATTTCACCATTTGATTGTTGAATTTTTAGGGGCTTCAGCCTTTAGGCTATCTTTTCTATTTTGCATCTTCTTTATTCTCTTTACTAACCTAATTACTGTGTCTTATGATTGCGAGAGCATCAGACTAGGAATTGAATTATGTTGCAGTTGATTTTTAGTACTAGGGAATGTAATTATCGTGGGGAATTTTGGTAGATGATAATGCGGTGGTATTTTCTTACCTGCAGTGGCTGTTATATGTTATACTGGATCATGACACTAAATATCATTGCTCTCTATAATGTACTTTGATTGAATATGGTTCAAAATAAGATGCTAAATGCTATTCATTTTGAGGCATGTATGTGATTTTTGTAGTTTGCTGCTAATAATATTGAATAGATTTATCTGTAGCAACAGTAACTCATCATTTGCCTTGAGGCAATGTTGACAGATTGAGAATCCCATGCAATTTCTGTTATAATGTTTGATGACTGACAGATTCAAATTACATATGGTTTTGTTTTCATATCTCTTCTTACATAGCATTTCTTTGTATTTTTATCTCTTTTTTTCTTTTTCATCTTTGTAATTATGTTTGGACTCTGAATAACAGAAAAGCTTATGTCCAGTCACTTTACTTATTGTATCACCTGAATATATCTGAATTTTGATCATGCTTGTGAATATCATCTGTACAGGAGAAAAAACTTCTTTTGGAAAAAAATGGACCTCATATTGCCAGGATTTCAGTTTTTGAGGTGAGGAATGAAGTGGCCTTATTTGACAGACCTTTCTTGCATTAGTCACTGGTCTCCATGATGGGGATTTAGTACTGTCCTTTGCATTGTAATCTTGGCTTCACTTATAATTGAGCTTATCTGTTGGCTGAGGCTTCATATTCTAATAACTATATCTGGACGTTAGGAGATAAGATATTCATTTAATTTATTTCTTAATCAAGCCTAAGTTGGAATAGTGGTTTACTTATTCCTTCAGTCAAAACAAAAAAGACTTTGTTTTCTTTTATGAAAAAACGTTCAGAAAGATTTTGCAACTGCACTACACTGGGAGCATAGAAGAGAACAAATGGATGTCAATTCTAGCAAATTGCTTTCTCAACTGTCACGTTTCTATTGTTACTTTATGCATCTTTTTTTCTCTTTTGCATACTGGGATTTTGTTGAATAGTTGTTTGTCACAACCTTTTTTAGTAACTAAGCTTTTCTCCTGATCTTTTCTTCTTGTCTTCATATATTTCGCTATTATGCATTCTAATTGTGTTTTCTTATGTATACTTCAAATTATAAAAGCTCATTTCACAATCTGTGGCACCCCTATACAACAGATCTTGATCTATTCTTTCTGTTGTCATATTTCATTTGAATTCTGGTATTTCCATTTTTGTATACTTCCCCTTATCAAAGTTTCCTTGTGATGCAGACAAACAGACTAAAGAAGAACAATCTAATTGGATACTGTGAAATTGATCTACTTGAATTCCTGACACAGGTTAGTGGCCATTATCTATGACTTATATACAGATGTATGGTCCCAGTTTAACTGATCAATAAATTTGTGAACAGTGGCTTGCAAATAGGATCTAGTCATGGGCAATTAATGGAAAAATCAAGATAAAAGGCAGCATTAATTTTGTTATTGTTGCTCCCTTCTGTGGAGGAACTTATGTTGAAAAATGTGGGGCGCATGCTTTGTTTAATCACAGAACCTATATCTATACTCTTCTGATTTTTTAGTTGAAACATCCAACTAAAATTGGAGATAAGGTCCTTATCAAATTAGGACAAGAGCAGTAATAGTAAAAATAGCTTTCCAAGTAAAAAAGTTTTACTTTGCTAGTGGAATGAATTTATGTAAATTAAAATAGGCTAGCAAAAGAGTTATTTAGTGCTTTCGCACCTCCTATGTTGTCTTCCTATGAGTGCATCTGTAAATCTGTTACTGAAATTGATGACATTGCCTGCAATGTTGGGGGCATATGTCATGATATATTATGAAGTTGCTGAAAAATTATGCTAATATTGTTTGGTGGAATGTTTAAGGTTAGGGATTTGGATGAGTATTTTATAGTTGGTTTGTTCTAGAAATGACTGAATCAATGAAAAGCCGAAAAGAAACAAATCGGTACAATATTCATAGAAACCTAATTGAACTATATTTTTTTCGTCAGGTTATTTCTGTTTATTAAGGATGTGTTAAAATTTAACCAAAACATAATACACTTACATTATAAATAAGAACATTTATTTGATATTTTTATTTGCCCTTTCATTGTCAGTATTCACTGCATTTTATGTGGGTCTTATATCTGGCATATGTGTGTGTGTCCCCGACAAGAAAATTTCTCTTCTTTCATGTCCTTTTATTGTAGGAGTTTTGGCCTTGTTTCTGATTTTTTGTCTTTTTTTTTTTCTGAGAAAACACACTCTTGTACAAAATTAACAACATCCATCGGAAAGATGGCCAACAAATGTGGGAAGCAAAGATTTGTGCTGGCATTGCTATTTACGTGAATGAAATCTATCAAAACCGTCGATAAATATTGAAAGCTGTTTTTCTTTTTTCCTTTTTTTATCCAAATCTAATAAACTCCATTAGAGAGTTGACCAACAAATTTTAGAAGCCAAATGTTTATGCTAGAGTTCTGTTATCTAATTACATTTTTATCATTTTATGGATAAAATGCAGGATACAGATTCTAACACTGAGGCTTTGAAACTTCTCGATCCATCAACATCTCAAGTAGTTGGCAGAATTTCTCTTTCATGTTATGTTGAGGTATGTAACCTTGTAATTTATGATTTCTGTAAAATGGACATGACTTTGTTGTAACATTGAAGTTTGAATCTTGGACTAAATTATTAGGATGATATAGATACCCACTTGGTGCCTTATTCAATAACTTCTCTTTCGATCTAGAAAGAAAATACTACGAGTACCATTTATTGGATTCAAAATGTTCTTTCTTTTTCATTTTCTTTTTCACAAAGAATCATTTTAGAATTCCACAGCAGATATGCTCAAAAGAAAATGGTTGAGGCCCAAAAATTGGTCATTCCAATATAGGTTTCAAAATACTTGCACTAAGAAACCTTATGTTTTGAAATTGGGACGGGGTATGTTTACAGATAGGCTAGAGTTATTTTAGTCCTGGACTGAACTGAATTGTGATGCTGAAATTTACAGTCACATGATTGTGCATAACAAATACATTGTTAGTTAGTCAAATTTAACAGTGTTTGGCAATGTTGACAGGATCCAATTGAAACAGAGAGAAGATTTGCAAGACGCATTTTATCAATTGTGGTATCTCTTATGTGATCCTTCACTTTATTCACATATGATATAGCATTGGTCCTTATATATCATTGTCTTCTTTAAACAAAAAATGCTTGTTATTGATTGTCATATGACATATGCGCTTTAGAAATTAATTATGATCCTCATTAACTGTCATGTTTTTATTTCTTCTGTAATTGTTTTTAAAGATGATATGCAATTTCCCAATGGCAAAAGAATCTGTCTGTTATATCTAGCATATATATTACTATTATAGCCTAAGCTAGTTAATCCTAACAGTCTTAAATGTTGTATGGATGAATTTCTATTATTATGATGCTAAAAAGGTAGCTAGAGTTTAATCCTTTCTTTTTTCATCCCCATAATTTGTTGTTACTTGGGTGGAATAACTTTAGAGGAATTTGTTCATGGACCTGATAAATTGTTTTTGGAAATATACTATCCCCAACCACCCTCTCCCATCTATCTCTAACTTGGAATTTTCTTTTTGGATCAGAATTATGTGAATTTGGCCTTTGACTCTGACAAGATTAATTTTGTTGAGCAAATATCTTAATTTAGTGCAATGAATTATTGAGTTGCAATTACTTGTTTTATGTTTTTATTTTCACTCTTTAAGCCTTCTACTTTACACAGGACTATAATGAAGATGGATAGCTTTCCTTTTCTGAGTTTTCTGACTTGATGAAGGCTTTTGGAAATCAAGTTGCTGATCACAAGGTTGGACATTAGTACTCATGATTGTTGATGTGAACTTTGTGCTTTGTAGGTTGAATCACACAATTTGATCTTCTTCATTCATTTATTTGTTTTGGGATTTAGTATCTGATGTCGCTTAGGACAACCATGATTAGAATTCCAAAATTTTGTATGGATTTTGGGACAGCATGGAAATGGTTGTCCACTTTTTGCATATTTTTATGCCAAAATCCAGTCTTTCGAAATTGTGATATCGTGGCATTTTTTTTACCTTGTTCCCTAGAAAGAGGAGCTTTTCAAGGCTGCTGACAAGAATGGAGATGGTGTTGTGAGCATGGATGAGTTGGCTGATCTTCTTGCTATTCAGCAAGAAAAGTAACAACCCTCCAACTTCAAAGATTATAAGACTCAATTATAAATGTGTAATACTTATGTTGCATTTAGCAGGGGTGCTGAAAAATTGAACTTGTTGCATCTAGCAGGGTTGCTGAAAAATTGTACCTGTTGCTCCATGATCTCACACCATTTCTTTTAATTATACAGCAGTATGTCTAAGGAAAGAGGGATTTTATTAAATTGGGTTGAATGAAGACTTTGCAGACTGCTATAACCATTTTTTTCGTTGTTTTGACATTTAAACCTTTTTAATTGTTGCTGCTGTCTATTAACTCCACCCAGAACGTCTGTTTTCCATATCCACATTAAACAAGTTTTACCATAAAATTCTAGTCCATTTCCATGTAACATTCCAAATCCATTGGGCATTAGTTCATTCGATTTCACTCCTTTGTCTTCTCTTCTGGTCAGAAGCTTTGTGATTTACCTAGTTGGGAGTTGCTTGTACTAGTGTATCCTGAATTTCTTTTAGCATAACTTTTGTACGTAACGAGTATTTTGCTTTTTTGGCATTTGACAAACTGCTATGTCTTTGTTGCAGTGACCCTCTGATGAATTGTTGCCCTGTTTGTGGTGAAATCCTTGATGTTTCTGATAAGCTAAACACTGTGGTTCATTTAAGCCTTTGTTTTGATGAAGGAACTGGAAACCAAGTTATGACAGGAGGATTTCTTACTGATAAACAAGCTTCATACGGGTACCAATATTGAGCTTTTGAATGTTATCCTCCCATATTACCTTCTCAATTAAGCAAGCTTATTATTCTATTTATCACAATTAACATGCATACTGCATCTTTTCTCTGACTAGGTGGATGTTTAAACTAAGTGAATGGGCTCACTTTTCAACATATGATGTCGGTTTGCGTTCTGGGTCAAGTGCTTCACACGTTCTGGTATAAATTTGTGCATCTCCTAAATCACACACAGGATTTCAAAGTTTATGCTATTACATGTTTTATGCGCTGGTTATATCTATACCTATATATAAAAGTATGAATGTGGAAAACCAAAAAAAAAAGGTCTCAAATATCCTTCTTTTTTTTTCTCATACCATTAACATCTAAATTACTCTTTTATTTGTTTCATAAAAATTCTTATTTTTTCTCATAAATATAAGAACGAAAATTCATATTTTCACATAAAATATAGGAAATAATTATTTGGGTCCAAATAAAAATCCCTATTTTTTCTCATAAAACATAGGAAGAAAAATTCATATATTTCCTCATAAAAAATAAAAATTCCTATTTTTTCTCATAAAATATAGGAACAAAAATTCATATTTTTTCTCATAAAATATAGAAAATAATTAATTAGTTCCAAATATGTACTCTTTTATTGGTTTCATAAAAAAATCCTATTTTTTCTCATAAAATATAGGAAATAATTAATTGGTTCCAAATACGTACTCTTTAATTGGTTTCATAAAAATTCCTATTTTTTTCTCATAAAATATAGGAGATAATTAATTGGGTCTAAATGCGTTGCCACTTCTAATAAATCATTTCTTGCATAAAATGCGGCTATATTAAAAAGTATACATACAGTGAAATAAGAAAAAAAGTTGAAAATGTTCTTATTTAAAAATACTAATTTAGATATGTAAAAGTAAAATATTTTCAAATTTATTGTTACTCACAAATAAAGGGATTTAAAATTTTAATGTTAATTAACCCATTATTTAGAAAGCCTTAAAATATTTTTCTAAAAGTTTAAAAGTATGGTTTGCATTGATTTCTCCGATCAATAATAAGTACTTATTACCACCTACAATATATTTATTATTTGAGCTCAAATGAAACTAAAACTAACAAGAAATTAACATTGGATTAACACTCACAACTTTATTTAGGAGAAAAATTAATACTATAATTTCTGGTAAATATGTGCATTAAAATTTGATATCTGTTGCCTTAACCAAAACAACATCAAAAGGGAATTATGTACTAAATAATATATGATTGTGTTATAGTTGATTAAGAAAATAAAGGAAAAAATCGAAAAAATAATAGTGCTATAAACATTCTTTACAAGTGAATTCAGAGACATAAGGTATCAATGTAAGTAGATCATATTTTCTCATAACCATTACTTTTAATTCTAAGTGGTAAGAAATAAAAAATAAACTAAAAGAAAGATAGTTTTAAAACCATAACAAAAAAATGTAAAAGTTTCATATGAACTCACTACACAAAAAATTGAAGTAAAAAATAAAAAATATATCTTTTAGTAAATTGTCGTTATAACTAATAATAAAGAGTTTAGTGTATTAACATGTTCAATAACATTGTAGGAGAATGTTGCATTCGAAGCAAGAATTTAGTTAATACTCAATAAGAAAGAATAATAGTGTTACATATGTAAAATGTGTTCCAAGAAAATGATTTCTTTAGATAAAGATGAGAAAACATGTCGAATTTGTGGCAAACAAATACTTTATCAAGAAATGTCCTTATAATTTCTACCAAAAAATTCCTAATTGAAAATGATCAATTTAGTGAAGAATGAATTGATGGATCAAATGAGGTGGTTTATATAATACAAAGACCAAATAAAATAGCTATCTAAACTTTAAGGACTACAAAGGTAAATTATTCTACATCTTTTCAATCACTAAGTAGAGCATAAACATTAAAAAACACTTTTTAAGAGAATAATTTTAGTTTTGAAGAGTAATTTAAATTTTTAGCGTACAATTATAAAAAGATTTTTTACTCGAGCAAAAATCGAGGTAATAATAATAAATAATTTATCAGTGTATTTTACTTGAACAAGAAAGATATAACTCTAATAATATGAATCTTTTACTTGAGAAAATATTTTAAAAGTCATATACATAAAAAATTGTTTCAAGAATGAGAAATTCAACTATTTTAGCAAAAAAAAAAGACATTTTATTTATTGAAAAAAAAAAAAATTACAAACACAAAAACAAATTCTAGAAAAGGCTAATGTTAACGTAAGATAAACATTATATATTTCTCTTATCTTTCAAAGCACTAATTCTATAAAAAAATAATTTGCTATTAAATAGATTGTAATTTAAATTGATGTGATCAATATGGTACATGTCTTTCTTTGGAGAAGATTTTTTTGTCGATTTGTTTTACTTTTTTTTGTATATAACTTTAACAATTTTCATTTTTTGAGAGATACAGTTTACTTGATGGAGCGTACAAGGAAAAGAAAAAGACATAATAAATTAAATGATGATGAAAGAAGAATGTCTATTAAAAGAATTATTGAAAAGAGAGAAGTCGAAAGAGTCAAAACAAAAAAAAAAGAAAAGAAAGAAAGTCTTTCATCGTGCAAAATGCAAATGAAGGTAAATTAATAACATTATTATATGTTAATTATCATAAATGCTTTATGATAGAGAATAAATAAAACTAAAATGTCAATGCAAATTAACTAGACAAATCTTTAATTAGACAATTCCAATTAATAAAGTTTAATAACAATGAATAAATTCCAATTCTTTGATGCACATTCTTAAATTTTGGTAATGTCATTCTTATTTTTTTAATTCAGTAATGTGTAATAAACACGAACTAAATTTTTTTTGATAAAGAATGAATGTTTGAAGGTTCGAAATTTTGGTAAATAGCTATTTGTAGTGTTTATAATAAATACAATGAATTACATGAAGAAAATTTAGTCAGTGTCTATTCTACATTACTAAATTACTTTTGTTTAATTCCCCTATTCAACTTATCTATGTACAATTTAGTAGATTTCTCCAATTAAAACACTAACTTATTAATGCACTTCTAAATTAGTAGATTTCAATCCAATTTAGTTCAACCCAATTTAAATATTAACTTATAAATAAATGTGTTCTCAGTTTAGAGATTAAAAAGAAATAGATTGTACACTTACATATTAATCACTGTCAATAATTTTCTTTTTCTATTGTTTCTGAGTAAAATTGTGTGTTAGATTTTATTCTTTATTTAGCTTTCTAAAAGAGCCTGTTTAAATAAAATTACGCATACAAGAAGGTGATAGATATTTGAATTTCTATTTTTAATTTAGTTTAATCCAATTAATATAAAGAAGAATACTACTTATAGAAAATCATAAAAAGGAACCACTGCAAAAAAAATTTAAATGAGTACTACTTTAAAAAATTCAACTTGTTCCATCGAAAATAAAAGAAAAAGGATTAAAAAATTCAATTTTAAAACTCTTATCAAATCCAAAGTAAATCCATGTTACAAAGATAAGAATCCTTCTATAACTAAAATACACGTTAACAAAGTTAAAAAAGATTAAAATTCTTCAATAACTAAGATAATTTAAATACACGATAATTAACTTCGTGTTTTGATAGTGACGTATAGTGTATACTTTGTTTAATTTAATAAAAAATATTATTTAGGAGTTTAGTGTCTTGGCATGGTTAAATCAACGCTAATTAATTTAAATATTAACTAAAAACTAAAATATATCCATCACTTTTTTATTAAAAAAACTTTTGAATAATTTTTTCAACTAAAATTATACAATAAATTTTAGTTAAAAATTAATCACATAATAATAAATCTAATAAAAAATTTTAAATTAGATAAACAATATTTTAGTATTATATTATATCAAATTATTATTACATAAATATTTTACAAATGTTAAAAAATAAATAATTTAGACAAGTAAAATTTAACCAAACTACTCCATTAAAAACAATTGTGCCATAACAAAGATATGGGCAAAAGAATTTGTTTTTAACTTAACCACAACATACCCTAATTTTGATCATATAAGAATATGCTTAGCTTTCTACGTCCATTAAAAAAAATATATTAATTAATATTTTAATAAAGATTAATAGATTGATGGAGAACTAATTTTTCTTTTTAGAGAATCAAGTATTTTATTTTAGATTACTTCAAGTAAACTAATTAATTTTTTTCACATTTTCTTTTTATTTTTTTAACTTCTAGCGCAAGCTATTATATTTGTATAACATTTCGCACAAATTATTTTTGATCTCTTTGTATTGTTAATGTGGGGCTTTAAGCCACATAGACACTAATAGCCACATTGTCACATCATCTGTAATTTTCTACTAAAGCAGACAGCTGCAACTAGCTGGTCAAATACCTTGCTATGCAACAACTGCCTATTTCACATCATATAAGTGTATATGGATGAAAATATTTATAAGTATAAGGACATGACTATTTAAGTAAACCAAGTTTGAACATTTGGACTTAGTGGTTGGAAGTCCATTAGTTGTCAGATGTTACTTAAGGACAACTGCTTGCTTATGCGGGTAGTGACACCATCAATGCACGTCGCCTTTTAATAACCATTTTAATTTGGACAAAAAACTAATATTTCCTAAAAATTAAACATTTTGTAAAGTTCATTGAGAAATTCGTTATAAAAAACGTTTGTGATAAAGGAAAAAAATAAAGTTTTTGCTAAAAATAATTCATCAAACCCAAAATTATTAACAAGTTTATTAGCATTTAACAAGTATTTTTTTAGTATAGCTAATAAGTATTATTTTTTATTTTTTAATATATTTTTTTGACAAGCATTTTTTTAATATAGTTTGAAAGCTACAAAAGGGAGAAAAAAATTGCGGACTACTGATAAAAAAAAATAAAACAGATTGCTATAACTATTATCATTAAGCCATAAACTATGAGAAAAATATTTGGTGACTTATTCTTAGTGTTTATAATTGAAAAAAGAAAGATGATATACACATATTTTATAAGAAAATAACTAATATCAAAATCAATAAAAGGACAAAGATAAAACAATAAGCTAATAAAACATTAAAGAAAAATAAATACATATAAGTTAAATATATTTATGATTTATATTTACTTAATGTTTAATGTTCTATATCCATTCAAAACATAGATGATTATCTCATTATAAATATTATTAATTAATAAGTAAATAAATTACAATATGACAAAGAATAAAAAAAACATTTGGTAAATGATTAATTTAATATTTAAGAGAAAATGAAACTAAATGAAATCTACAAAATTAAAACATGAAATTGAAAATAATTCAAGAAATTTAGATTTATCAAAGAAAATACAACAACTTAAGAGAAAAAGATGAATAAGAAAATAAAAAATGATGTACCACCTGTGAAAATGATAGAAATAAAGTTGGATGTATAATATATAAATGATAGGGATAAAACATTAAAGAGAAATAAATACATATAAGTTACATAAATTTATGATTTTTTTACTTAATGTTTAATATTCTATATCCATTCAAAACATAGATGATTATCTCATTATAAATATTATTAATTAATAAGTAAATAAATTACAATATGACAAAGAATAGAAACAAATTTGATAAATGATTAAATTAATATTTAAGAAAAAATGAAACTAAATGAAATCTACAAAATCAAAACATGGCATTGAAGACAATTCAAGAAATTTAGATTTATAAAAAAACAAAACAACTCAAGAGAAAAAGAAGAAAAAGAAAACGTAAAATGATAAACCTGTCAAAGTGATAGAAATAAAGTTGGATGTATGGTATAAATGGATGAAGATTAGGACAATATGTCAATAAAATTTTTAAAGAAAAAAACAATAAATTAGATTATTTATTTTTGTTTTGAATTCTAAAATTTAGATATACTCATGTGCTATATTATTTACTACATATTGTGTCATTTTACTATCATGAAGAATTTTTATATTTATTAGCCAATAAAATTTTATTTTATTATCTCAATTTAAAATAACAAAAATTATATGTGCAACGCACGTGACAGGAAGCAATGATAGAGAGAGAGCAATTTTAGGGTTTGTCCAGATTGAGAAAGTGGAAGTGAATTGTGAGAATTATACCTATTAACCGAGTTCTTTTTTTCAATTTAATTGAGTTGTTTAATCTTTTAAAATTTCAAACAGAACAAAAGAAATTGTTTCCTTTCATATCTTATAAGCATTTAGCTTCTATAAGCATTTAAGATTAGAATTTTTTTGCTAAATATATATATTACGAATTATATAACAGATAAAACAAAATAAAAATAATATATTTATATAAAATAATGAATGCCACAATTTATGTGATAAATTAATGGTTAGAAGTAAATGTATTGTAAAACAAAAGGAAAAAGACAACAAATTAATGAACACGAGACCAACATACCAATAAAATTATTTTTAAAAAACCAACAAATTACATTATTATTTTCTTTGAAATTTTTCAATTTTGATATATTTATATAATACATTAATTATTACCTGTTGGGTTATTTTACTATCATGGAAAACTTTTATTTTTATTAATTTAGATAAAATTATATTTTATTATACTAATTTATTGACAAAAACTACACGTGCAGTGTCGAATTTACTATTATAGTAATAACTCTCTCTTTTTCAACCCAAACCCAAATTTACCCAATTGGGTTGGGGTGAGTTTCATCCAATTAAATGAAATTCCCAACGTTGGAAAAAAAAAAGAAAGAAATTCCCAACCATGGTCTGAAGTCTGAACGGTGTCGGTTTAAACTAAATGACCAAATTACCGTTTCGGTCGCTGTTTCATTCCCTCCTCCGGGCCCCCAGGAGAAACCTGCCCTCTTGTTAGCAAGAGAGCGCCACCGTTTTGGGAGAGAAAGAGGAGGAAGAGGATGCTCCCACAGCAGTGGGCTCCACCTTGTGGCGGTCAATGCACCCACAAATACTCTTCTCTCACCCAAATTCCATGTAATCCTTACTTACACCCTGCTTTTTCCTTCTCAATAATTCACTCTCTGTTTTCCCTTTTTTCCTTTTTCTAGCTAATGGTATGTTAGCTCTGGTCGTCTCCGATTTGCATACCAGTTTCGCGTTTTTCTGTTAATTGATTATATGTTGGTTGATTTGATCACAGTGCTGTTTCTTTATTTAAAAATATAATCTTTTTTAGCTTATTTGCCCTCTTGATGACACTTGATATATATGGAGAATATAATTATTGGCTCTCATTCATGAGCAGTTAGCAAACTCTGGAATATTTTTTTAAAATACTGAACTTCTTACTATATGTGTACGCTTGCAATTTTCTGAGATCATGAAAGTATTTTGAATATAAAATTATGAATTTTCGTCGATCTTTGCAGGGAGGGTGTTTTGCAAGAAGGTTTGTGATGCTGATGGAGATACTTGGGAAGAATGTGAGTATTGATATGCTAATCATTTTAGATGTAAGTTTGGATCGATGTCGTTCGTGATTATGACTAAAGATATATATATTTTTTATGTGTCTAATTCAGTTGCAATGGAATGAATCTGAAGCTAGTGGGCACCTACTTAAAATTTGAGGAAGTGTTTTATAGGACTAAACCAAATGGTTAGAGTATCAGTCATTTCCATTTCTTGCAATTCACAGCAATGGAACATGATTGTTCTTAATGTATGTTCTGGAAAACAAAGAACTTGAGATTTGCAATCAACTTTTGCGAAATTGAGCATTCATGTATGAGTGAGCGTTCGCTGGAATCTAATTGAAACTCCTAGTGCAACTTTCTTGGTCTTTGAAACTTTAACCGCTGTTTGTACTCTAGGTTTGGAAGAGTGCGAAGAAATATGCTATAAGGAACCTGTGGTAAAGGACCGGCTGGAGCTGCCAGCTAATCTGAGGTACTTAATGGATTAACATGCCCCTTCGTCTCTTTCATTTTCCAATTGATGTCTCATCCTGAATATCTGAATCCATTTTAATGACAATGTTACATGCATAGAATTGAAGTTTCTGACTGGAAACTACAAGCTGGGAACAATCATTGCTCACTGTTCCTTCAAGCTCTCACTAGTTTGGCCTTACAACTTATAGATGATGTTTTATCTTCAAAAGAAGTTACTCTTCTTTCCCATGAGTGTACTCAATTTTTAGCGCAATTGGGTGTTCTTTGGCACGCTTGTAGTTTTTGGTGCTGGGGAGTGTGTGATGTCAGTGAGAAGGATCTACATATCATATATTGTGATTTCAGTGTGCGGATTTTCACCTTTGCTTTTCTCTTGTATAGGAATGCTTCCATGCCTGTGTAGCCTGCTGTGGTTACAAGGTGAGTTTGCTTCATGACTTAAGTTTTCATTAAATTAAACAATTTTTGCCCATAGATTATTAGATATTGATTATATTACATAATTTTGTGTGATATGTGAATCTCCATGGCTAATGTGTAGCAGAACGGAATTGTTCTACCATTACCTAGCTGGTCCACTAAATTTCTTATTGTTTTAAATGCATGGTCTAATCAATTAATACATAGAGGATATCAGAAAGTTAATCATTGTTTGCTTGAATACATATTCTCGTGTCATCTAATCATTTGCTCTATTAATGGATAAATACCTATAATATTATTTGATAATTTCCTTTACTTCACTGAGTTAATCTGCATTGCAGTTTGAAATTGACTCCAAAAAAGTTGACGAGGTTCGTCCGAACAGACCTTGCAAGCCTCCTTCCACGGAGAAGCCACCTCCTGCTGCGAGGGCCCCTCCAAAAGATTTGGAACCCGGAGAACCTGCTGAAGATGTCCCTTACACTTCTGCATAGTGCAGAGAAAGAAAAGTTGTAGGAAAAGAAGTAGATATGCTAGTAATCTGTTAGCTTATAATTGGCAGAAGCTTATGTTTACCCATATTTATGTTTTGGGTTCCTAAAGCTTCATGTCATATGACATTCAGTTTTGAGAGTTTGATCACAGAGGTGGGTGGATAACAATATTTGTTAATAGTGGAGCCGATGGCCTTGCAATTTTTGTTAACACCACATGCTATCGTATCGTTGATGGCTTCGGGAAATGGATTTCTCTAACTCTGAGAGTAAAGCTGTAGCAAGATTTTATTGATTAATTCATTATGGTATTGAGGACCAGTTAAGCTTATGTAATCGTTATGGTATCAACACACTGCGGAAAAATTTTGAGAAAGTTGTATGGTCCTGCAAAGTTGTACGGACCACCGTGCTCCGTTTTGTGTTTGGCGGAGCGAGACAACGCCGCAGGCAGGCAGGCAGGAGCCAAAAAGTGGATTATTTCAAATGTAGCTGCCCAGGATCGAACTGGGGACCTTCAGTGTGTAAGACTGACGTGATATCCACTACACCACAGCAACGGCTCTGAAAATTTAAGGTAATTTAAAACACTAATATGAATTATCTCAATTGCCCAATTTCGAAGAAATTTCTCTTCGGGGCCCTGCCGAGAACCAGTTTTTGTGGTTTTGATTGGCAGTGAGACGGGAAGAAGCTTCGTATATGTGATTGAGAAGTCGACAAAGAGGGCAGGAATAGTTTTTAAAATTTGTCTTCAACAATCTACATTGAGAAATTAACAATGGGATTACTTGTCCTTTCTCTTCTGTTTTAGTCCTTGTAATATCCTCAGCCACTGCATGCTTTTGCAAATTCTAATTGCTTTTATGGTAAACTAGAAGAAGAAAGGAGCAAAATTGGAAAGAGGGAAGAGTTCAGACTGTCATAATTAAGCTTGTTGGTGACAACAATGGCAAGGTTTGCACAGAGCTGCCTGCAGATAACACTGAAAGTGGTGAATTCAGTGATGGGGTTGGTGGGGATTGGGATGCTTATGTATGGTCTTTGGATGTTTAGAGTGTGGCAGAGAGAAATGGAAGAGTTACATTTCGATGCCTCTGCTCCTTGGTAAACTTCTTTTCCCTCATCTCTTTATTATGATCACTGATGCATGAATGTTGGCTCATCGAAGTTTTAACTTACTCAGGTTTGTATACAGTTTTCTTAGCGTTGGGGTCACATTGTGCCTCATAACTGGCATTGGCCACATATCTGCAGATAGCTCTAACAGCTTTTGCATATCTTGCGTATCCTTTCTGGGTCCTCTTTGTGTTGGTGGTTGCAAAACAGAGTTCCTGTTCGCAGTTTTTCCATTTTTTTCCCCCTGTTTCTCCTTCTGCCAACATCACTCCCAACTCCTCTTCATCCTGCACATATGGGTTCTTCTTGGAGGGAGTATGCTTTTATTCACTGCTTTTGATTGACCTTAATAGATTACACAGTACACAGTGATTATATGGATGCTTCTCTTGTTAGAAACAGCCATTGCAGCTGATATACTCCTCAATTCTGATTGGGAAAAGGTAAAAGACCACCAACCTCTTTTCCACTCTAAGCTAGTGTGCCAAATGTTGCTGATGATTCCTCCACCACCAGGATTTACCTGAGGACCCCACAGGAAGGTTGCATGACTTCAAAGAGTTCGTGAAATCAAACTTTGAATTCTTCAAATGGATTGGCTTACTCGTTGTCTTAGCTCAGGTACACTACATGTCTTGCTGTTTCAGCAGTCCATTCATTTCTGTTCTTGGTGTACATTGACACAGCCTGTGGATGTGCAGGGATCTTCCATCTTACTAGCAATGGCTTTGAAAGCACTTGGAACAAACCATGGATGCTGCAACTATGACAGTGACGATGAATGTAAACCGACTAGGCTACCACTCATTAATCACAATTTGCAACCATCTCCATTCGTTCTTGCACATCCGCAGCTCGCCTCCAAGATTGATGCATTCAATGTGAGTCTGTGTTTTCAGTTCACGCAACTTCTTACCTCGTCAGTTGAGTTTAAAAGTTAGGCAAATGATGCTGTTTTCCAGGCAAGCAAGTGAAGGAAATAGCAACCAAGTTTGCAGAAAACAGTAGCAAACAACTTTCACATTGACAAGCAGTTCAGTTCAGCAAAATGCCGAAGTCAATCCAAGTACTACCTCAAGATGACACTACTAGAGCCTTTCTTTAACGTAGATATAGCCTTCTCAGAGCTAGCAGGTCATTGTGCAAAATTCGAGTTAGCTTAAATGACTTACATTTGCTGATAATGATCCTTGAAAGACGGAGTCAATAATTAAACTTGAAGCTTTTCAACGGCTGAGCACAAAAGATTCTGTTGTACAAATGCACCTCAAATTCTTATTGCTCCGTTGTCAATTCATCACTGAGAGCTGAAATATGCATGAATAAATGTACAACTTCGAGTTTGATGACAATCCAATGCATATCCACACATCTCATATGAAACTCAAATTTGACATCCAAATAGATTTTAGCGGTAAAGAAACAGGAAGAACAATGAACTCTCAAAAAAGGATCACAGACAATTGTATGTCACAATTTTTGGTGACAGATCAAAAAAGAAAAGTTCAATATGAAAAAAATATATAATATAATCAGCTTATAAGCTCAGCAATCTTAGCCTAGGACAGTATGACATATTCTGATTCCTCAAGAATGTTACAGAGTATATAAAATCTTTTACAGAGGAGGAGCACAATCCCATGAAGAACCAGGGAAAGAAGAGAAAAAAAAATGAACAAATTGGCAAAAAAGGCTAACCTATTCTGATTTCTTGGTGGCACTTGACAACTTTCTCTTCATCCTACTGAAGGGCCCGACTGTGTTGTCCATGATATACATGTATATGACCTGGCTCCAGGATTATATGACTCCAAACTTTCGTAATATTCAGGTGCAATCTCCTTCACCTTGTGAAGCTTGCTCCCTGGAATCCTTGGAAAGTCATGATGCTCGTTATGGTAGCCAACGTGCCAGGTAAGATAGTTCAAGGGCCCGTAATAAGAATATGTCTCCTGCTCTGGCTTGAACACATAATGCTCTGAAATGAAATGACCAGCCATTGGATGCATCCCACCTCCAACAAATGTGGAAAG